>VCJN01001819.1:0-93308 GCA_006384855.1 Tetraselmis striata
AACTGGCACTCGTATTGGTACTGGTACTTAAATTGGTACTGCGATCAGACCTCGTACCGGCACCGCCGCCGATTATGCTACTGGCCTTCGTACTCGTACGGGCGCCCGTTTATTTGGCAGGCCCCTGTCCTTATTTGAGTACCTGGACTCGCCCTTATACCGGTACCCCTATTGCCGCTGGTACTTCTGGTGCTGGTACCCGTACACCGGACGGCGCTCGCTTGGTTTCTTGTTCCGGTGGCAGCAGTTCTGGGCGTTCCCCTGCAGTCTCCACCCCCTCCGAGTCGTCAGGCCACAGCCTGCCAGCGCAGCCAACCATGGCTCACCACCGGCCCTTGGTCGTCACTCCGATGCCTCCATTGCCCTCGAGCCCTCCTTCCGAGACCCCGCCAGCCCCGGTGCCGCTATCACAGGGTGCTGGGCCGAGCCAGCCTGTGACCCTCTATTGCGTCGGGTGTGCTCAGCCCTATCCATGCGTAAATGAATTGCGGGCCCACGTGACTTCCTCGCCGGCATGTTAAGCCGCCCGGCTGGCCGACGGATGTCCAGTTCGTGACGCAGATCGGCATTTGATGTCGGCGTGCCAGCGCTGCGGTTTGTGGTTCCATGCTTCCGGCCTTGGTCGGCATCTTCGGTCTTGTGCGGCGGGCGCGGCCCAACCGGCTTCCGTCCTTCTCCCTCGCTCCGGGGGTGGGCCACATACTGCGGCGGGTTTGGGCGATATGCCCCCGGCTGCTCGCTGGTGTTTCGATCTTGGTGCCCGTGGCGGCGCCTCGCACCTTGATTTGTTTGAGTCGACTCTCATGTCCTTCCGGTCTGCTACTTGCGCTAATGGATTCCCTAAGTCCGTAGTTGCCCAGGTCAAACCCCACCATGACGCCCGTCCTTACCTTACTACTCTCTCGTTCAAGGGCCGCGCGAGCCAATCTGAGGCTGCCCATGCTGCGTGGAGTGCCTACCTCTTGTTCTTCACGTTGATATTGCGGCCCATGGCTGACTCCTCGCCGGGGTCTTTACCCCCCGACCCGGTGGCGGACTACCGCGACAACCGTCTGTCGCATTGGGAGCGTGGTGACCTAGACACGTTGTTCGCCCTCGCGCGTATGCATGCACCTGTTCGGGCTACTCCTCATGATTACGTGGCCCCGGCGTCGGCCAGTTGTGGGGACCCACCGCCGGCTACCAAACGCCAAGCCGCTTTGGCCTCGGCCTTGGCTGCGGTGGGCGAGTACAGCCGCGCAGCTGCCGCCCTTCACTCAGTCCCGCTCGCGCCCGCTGGCCCGCGGCTTCACGAAGAGCTCCTCCGCTTGCATCCCCAGACCCCGGACTCTGTTCCTTGCGCGCTCCCGGATCCCTTCTTGTCGGACCGCCTCACTTTACCTGAGGTTTTGGTGGACGTTTGCGAGGTGTTGTCCAACATCCCCAATGGTTCTGCCCCATTCCTCGATGGCATCCGCTTTGAGGCTCTCCGTGCCCTCTGCTCGCGCTCCTACCTCCGTGGCATAGCTGAGGCCATAGCGAATGCGGAGGTCCCTGCTTGCGTCGCCCATTTCCTTTCCCCCGCTACCTTGGTTCCCCTAGATAAGCTCACGCCGGCGGAGCGCAATGCGTTGGAACTTAGTGCCGGAGACATGAAGGGGTCCGTTCGGCCCAATGCCACCGGCAGCGTGCTCGTCCGGTACGCTATGCCCGTCCTCTTGCGCGCTCATGGCGAGCCCATCGCCCAATGGCTTGCCGCCCGGGGCCAGTTCGGTTTTGGCGTTCAGGGTGGCGTGGAATTAGTTCAATTCCTTGTGCGATCTCTCCTAGACTCGGATCCATCCCTCGTATTGGTGCAGCTTGACGCCGAAAACGCAGTCAATTCCTTCTACCGCTCCAAAATGTTCCGCACACTGCTCGAGGACCCTGTTTGACAGCCTCTATTGCGCTTGGCAATCATGCTTTATGCTTCAAGAGTCCAATCTGTACGTTTTCGACGGTTCACAACCCGGTACCTCTCTCCGGAATCCAAGCCGTCGAGGGGCTCGCCAGGGTTGCGTCCTCGGCCTCATCATGTTCGCCGCCGTCGCTGCCCGAGTGTATGCTCGCATCGCCGCGGATGCCTCCAGTCACTCAGTGTTGGCGCGCGCGGCCGTCTCTGACGACGTCAACCTAGTCGGCACTGGTGACGGACTTGCGCTTGATACGTGGGTGGCCCCGTCCGCTTTTGCCCCCGTTGGGTTAAGCGTCACCATTCGCAAACGACGCGTATTGCCAGCTTGGTTCTTCGGCCCCGTTCGGCGCCATTCCTTTTGGGCATTTGTTGCATGGTGTTGCAGCCTCTTTGTCCGGAATCAGGGTGCTTGGTGCCCATGTGGGATCGTCCACTTTCGCCCGGGACCTGTTGGACAGAACGGTCGAAAAAGTTCACCAATTCGGCTCGCGGCTTATCGGTTTGGCCGACCACTTCCACTTCCACACTGCTACTCGATTGCTGCAAGTTTGCGGCCGTCGTTTCGGCCACCACCTCCGCTCCACGCCTCGGGGCTTGGGTCGCTCTGAGGGGTATGGCGACACTATTACGTCATTTCTTGAAGATGCAGACGCCGCCGCATTTTCAACGCTCGCCGGCATATGGGGTGTTAGCCCCGACCTCTCGTATACGCCCTCCATGTGCACGCAACTGTCCCTCCCGGTCCAATTTTGGGGCCTCGGGATCGGCGATAAAGTGGTTATCGCATATGCCTCCCACATTGGCGCTGCCGCCCTTGTGGTTGACCAAGCTGTGACTTTTCTCCATGCTCAACACGCCACCCTGAGCGACGCCGGCGCGTTCTTTTCCGACCCGTCAGGCGTATATATCCAGCCCTCATAGCCTCTACCTTGTTGGGGCGTCCTCGATTCATCAGGCTTTGGCCATCCCAGCGTTGGACCTCGATGCCGGCGCCAACGAGTCGGCGCCGATGTGGGTTGTCGAGCTTCGCGCTGCTCATACCCGTGTCGTTGACGAAGGTGGGGACGCGGTGCTCGAGGATCTAGCGGGCCGTTGGCCTTGCCCTTAAGTTGCTCCCCTCCAAGCGCTCTCACGTTGCCCGTGCCGGCTGCTCGGCCGCTGGGGCTGAGCCGGCGTCTGCGATGCGCTCGGCGGCCGATCCCGCATTACTCGGACTTCTCCTTGCACTCCATGCGGAAAGTACAAGAAACCCTGAGCCACCGCATTCACACGGTCCGCTTCGCAAAGCTTGCGGCGCGTATGCCTACAAGCGGCCCTAACAACAACCGCTTCCGAGGCCGCCTCTTACGCGCGGCGACAGCGTTTCTGGTGACTGATCCTCTAAGTGAGGGTCTCCTTGGTGAAGTCCGTGAGCGTTCCCCTTATTTAGTACTACGATTCCATGTTCCGCGTTGCCGCTTGCCACCCTTTTGGCCTTCCGGCGGCTCCTGTCCTCTTCCTTGGCGAGCCATGCCCTTAGGTTTTTTGCTCCTTCTCGGTACAAGGTATACTGGCCCGTTTTGAGGCTGTTGGCGTGGAATTCACTCCTTCAACTTGGGCGGTCGCTTACGCTGATCACGTGGCACGTTGCCCTGGGGGCGACTGCAATCACGCCGCACACGAGTGGGCGGCACATGGCCTTTCCGACGTTTGCCACGACGTGAAGTCCGCGCTGGGCGTGGGTGTCCAGATGCTCACGGACCCGCCGGTGCTTATTTCATTTCCGAAGGGCAGTGACGGCCGGCCGGCCGATGTTGGGCTTTTTGGGTATGGTGGTATCCGCGGAAACACGGTTGCTGTTACAACCCCCTTAGGACTTAGGCCGAATAATCGTCTAGCCATAGATAGTCCTAATGCAGGAGCTGAGTCGAGGGCCCATTGGATCGTTATTCCACACGGCCAGGAATAATGAGCATAGATTTGGGAAAAGGGATTCGTACAATACCGGAAGCCGGTAACCTGGGTGACTGGCCCGGCGGTGGTTTTGCCGGCCTATTTATAGTCGCTGGTTTCCGTCATTCCGTGCGCTGTGTACATATCCAATTTCCGCCACTTGTGCTGCGTGTAACTACTAGACTCTCATACTAAAATCGACGTGTCCGGTCCTAATCCGCGGCCCGTCGCTATTTTAGTCTCATACTACTAAGTACAGACACGGTTCCTAGCACCTTCGCCTGTCCGCAGCACAGTGATATAATATTCATCTATTATTCCTATAGTAAATGCTATAGCGTTCTAGATGGTTTTAGTAGGTTCTAGTACCTACTACTAATACTCTACTAAGGCAGCGCTCCGTCTAACGCTTGGTGTCATCATCCTCTAGCAGGTGACACCATAGCGTACGACAGTCGCGCTCCTGCAGGTACGCATGCGTAGTAAGTACAGGTTACTCGCACCCCATGTTGGTACTCGTAATACTGTCTTGCGCTACTAGTCGCCTGGTAGTCGCTCGTACTGACGCCTCGTCGTCCTCGTACCAGTACTTCGCCTTCACATGTACTCGCACTCGCAATGCTCATACTCGTACTTCGCTTGGCTTGTACTCGTTCTCGTCCGCCTCAGTCGCCAGTTCTTTGCTCCTTCGTCGGCTCCCGCAATACAAAGTACATCAGTGTAGAGTACATAACAGTTGCTGTCGATACCACCATTGCCCCTGTCCTCGGCGTGTCAAGCTCGGATTCAACGACAACATTGCGGGCTGCAGAACGCCACAAAATCCAATAGTATGACGAGGGTGTCCGAAACGCCGCCGGCATGCTTTGCGTTGTTCCTTTTGCCGTTTCCGAGTTCGGCTCGATGGCCTCGCACGCTGAGGCCTTCTTGGTGGAGCTCGCGAAAGCTAGCCACACACACACTGGCCAAAAACTCGGCCAGCTCTTGTTTTCATGGCGCCGCCGTTTCTCCTTGCTCATCAACATGGCACATGCAGACAACGTTCTTGGCGGGGTCGCGGCCGCGCGCGCGGCACGTGATGGTGCTCCTGTGCCTGCGTCGCGTCGCTCGTCGGCATGTGTTGCTATGACCCGGGTCATTCGCTGCAAGCGTCCTCGCCGCGGCTGATGGCCTACCCCTCGGCGGTGGTCCCTTTGGTTCATGGCAGCTTGGCGACTTCGTGGTTCCATTGGCTCCCCCTTGGTTTTTGGCTCCCTGGCCTCCTGCTCGACCTTGGTTTCAAGCTCGTGTCTCTCTTTTGCTGGCAACCCTTCATAGTTGATGTTAGTTCTGTTTGTAGTGCGCATCTGTTAAAGCCATGACGTAAAAAGCAACAAGTATTATTCATCGTCGCGCGCAGTAGTCGCTATACACGGGCGGGCTACAGATTTACCCGCCGCTACCCGTACTGACATGGAGATACTACAGTACTGCATGTCATCAGCAGGCAATCAAATTCGCTGCGACCCTAAGGCTGTTGTGCCCGATCTACCTGGTACCGTGCCGATAGCGCCCCCCCGTTCCACAGATTTGCTGTCCGCCTTCCGCCATGGTCGCCGCAGGGCTCTCACCCGCGCGCATACACACAACGACGGCGTTGCTCCGGCGTGAGCGTGCACGACCTGACGGTGGTTGGGGCGTGGGCGCGCCAGGTCGCATAGTACGACCCACAACAGTAAGTCAATTATCAGTATAGGTCGGTTCAACCTGCGATGTGGGAATTGCGGCATGGAGGTGGCGGGTAGTTTGCGAAACCCTCGCAAAAGACACGCATATGCGTGTGTTGGA
The DNA here is from genome assembly GCA_006384855.1 of Tetraselmis striata. Taxonomy (NCBI): domain Eukaryota; kingdom Viridiplantae; phylum Chlorophyta; class Chlorodendrophyceae; order Chlorodendrales; family Chlorodendraceae; genus Tetraselmis; species Tetraselmis striata. Next base: position 5,693 of record VCJN01001819.1, read on the forward strand.
TTATTGCACTCGGCATGCAACACATTGTAATGCATCGAAACCATAGGTTGCGGGCCACAGACAGGCCGTCGGCAACAACATTTAGCGCAGAATGCGTCCGCCGGTGTCATTCGAAATATATGTGATTTAAAGGGGGGTATAAGGAGGGGGCTAGTAGATGCCAGTTGCAATACCTAGATGCAACCTAGTGGTGGTGGTAGTCGAGATCAACATGTCCGCGCAGTGGAGTCGGGCCACTTGCGCGTGGGGGTCGATATCCATCTCCGCGAGCTCGCGCGGGCTCGCTTGCGGCCCTTGGAGAGATACGCTTGCACCAAACGCATCTTGCGCCCCGCCGCCTCGATCTTTCTGGGGTCGTTGTTCTGGAAGGCCGTAAGGAAGGTCTTCAGCTCGATATACTCCAGGCGGAGCCTCACATGATCGAGGCTATCCTGAGGCAGGTACACTCCGTCGACTCGCTCCTGGCCCTGGAACTGCATGACGATCAAAAGGTCGTTCCACGGCTCCCATTGTTCTAACACCTGATTGTCACCGCCGAAAGTCTTGCCGAGCAGCGACACCGCGGGGACGATGGTGCCCATGAAGTTTGTCGTGAATGATGACGACGCGACGCCGCCAAGGTGTCTGTAGTACCGATCGTACGTACGCATGGGCAAGGCCGCCAATGGACGCCAAGGCGTCGTCTGCGAAACCTCCTAGCTGGTGTCGGGAACGGGTCGGCCTTCGATGTCCACCGCAAGCCATAGAGGGATCTCGGGGTTGCCGCTACGGTCGGGGACCCATGGCTCGTACGACACCAGTTTCAGCTGCCTCTTGCTCTCGTCGGGGTCCTTCAAGTCCTTGTGCTTTCGGATCTTGCCCACGGATCGTGTAGCCTCCCAATCGCCGAGAAGGTCGAGGCGCTCGGCCTCGGTGATGTTCTTGTGGTGTTCGGACATGTCCATAGTCACCAAGTTGCCTTGGCCGGCATCGAAAAACTGCTTGATTCAGTCATCGTTGGTTTTCCCAGGTCCGATGGTGGCTCCGGGGTTCCACTCCAGCCGCCTGAGACCCTCCATGACCTCGATCATACGTCTCACGGCGGCCTCGGCGTTTTGGGGCAGCTCCGCCGCGTTTCGGGCGTTGTGGGCAGCGGGGCCGGCTTCAGGTTGCGCGGCAGTGCCCGTGTCGGCCGCATCTCCTCGTGCCGGCCACGGAGGGCGGTTTCGGAGCCAATACTGTAGCTCTTTAGCGTCTTCATGCCAAAACTTGTCGAACGGACGCGACTCCTCCCGTTGCTTCTCCCGCAGTTCCCGGCAAGTAGTGCACCCACTCCTCAATGTCGTCGGCACAGAAGTCGAACTTCGCCGCCGAAAAGAGAATGTGGCTCTCCATGTCGTCAAATCGCTTCTCAGCCTCGACCTCGCTGAGAGGAGCTGTGTTGCCCCTCCCGTCTTGGTGCGAGTGGAATATGGGGCGGCCAGGCAGGTAAGACGGCTTGCCTTCGGGCATGTACTTCATGAAATGCTCCGGGCCGTGGACATCCGTGTCCGACCACTGGGACATGAAGATTTCCGCCTGGACGGCATGGTCGATGGGCTTCTCGGGCTTCCTCACTGAGAACTGGTAGGCATGTGAGATGCTGAGGACCTGGCCCTTCGTCGGGAGAGCGCCACCGAGAAACTCCTTCCAGTCGATGACACCTTCGACTTCACACTGGAGTGAATGCATGTCTCAACTCCCGGAAGAGCTTTGGGAGGGTCTTGGCGGAGTGGCCCCCGAGCCGCCGCGTGCGAATTTCCAACTTTAGCCGAGCCCCACTAGAGTCGCGGTAGATAAGGTGGTTGGCATCTTGATTTGGCACTTTGAGAACACATTTCGCCATCTTTTGTCACCTTGGTTCCTTAACACAGTAACCTGCGAAAAATGACCGATCTATAAAGATGATTGACTTCATGTTCCACCACAACATTTCTCGAAAGCCGGTATCGTCGGCAGAGCAACCGTCGCAGATACGTCCTCGGGGTGTGGTGTCGCTGGTTGTGGGCTCTTATAGGGTTTTTTGCTGCCGGAAGGCGGGCGTAGTGGGGAGGAAAGGGGCAAGGTCCGGGCGGGGAGGGGGGGGGGATCTGACGAATTCTTTCGTGCTGCCGCGGACCGTCTAAAAGGTGGCACCAAGCGCATGTGGTGCCGCAAGTGCTTCGCTCGCTGAGCCGCCTATAGGGAATTAAAGGTAAAATCACGGCCATGGCTGGGGTATAGACTGTGGTATAGACTATGGTGCCGAATCATATACATGTGGCTGTGAGGTGCACGAGAGCGCGTCCGCGGCAGCAAGCTGTGCCTGCCTATGGCAAGGCCACCATGTGCGCATCAGCACTGCCTTGTAGCACTGCATGTGTTGTGCCCTCGGGCGTCTCAGTCGCCCCGCTGCCCCCATAGCGCCGCCCCGGAAACTTAGCGGGTTTATAGAGGATTCATGAATATGTCGCCAGATGTACCGACTACATATTGACCCATTCTGGTGTCATCCATGCCGAGGTTCTACAACCAGGAGCTGCCAGCTGCGGCGAATGTTGCTGAGCACAGCTTGCTCGAGTTTGGAGTTGCTGGCAGGAAGGAGCAGCAGTATTGGCGCGGGTGGGAGCGCTTGATTGCTTCGCGTGTGGATTGTGATATTGATACGTTGATGTTGCTTAGGTAAAACCATTAATGGCGCTGGCCGGTTTGGCGGCGTTTGGTTGGCCGCCGCCCTCCACCTAGTCAAAATGTTGTATATGTGCGCGATTCGTGCGTGCCCGCCTCATGTGCACCGCTTTCACCCTCCATCATTGGGCATACAGTTGGGTCACCGTGTCAATGGTCAGTGTTGCTAAATCATATGCATGGCTACCTAGATTGTCCTGTCCTTTGCTGCTGCTAGATCCATCGCAAGCTTCCGGAGACTGCGCTTTCCCCTCTTATCATTATCGAGAGCAACAGCGATGGTCTGACCATCATCCACTCTACCGCGGTAGTTTGGAACTGACATGATCTCTTGGATTATCACTTGGCAGTAGTAGAAAAAACTTCGGCCGTTTCGCGTTTTCCATGCATGGAACATGGGGTTGTCATCTGCCCTACCTTCCAGAAGCAGTGATGCCACCGGGTGTTTGCGGGCCTTGTTTCCATTGCCATCAGTAGTGACAGCGCACCCACCCATCCATTCAATCCAGAGATCCACACACTTCGCGGTGGAAGTGGAAAGCCTGCCGTCACCTGGCCTACGGGTATCATGTTGGTGTTGTTTGGCAAGTGCTGATGATGCTTGAGCTGTCACAACGGTGGATGATGCAGCACTCAATGTTTCCATGGTGGCTGCTACTGAAGCGCTGTGTCTGGCTGCTGGGATTGGCCTTGCTGCATCTGCCCGTGTGGATGATGCGCTTGATACTGCATCGGCCATGATGTGCGGGGCGGCATGGGCTCAGGAGCAGAAACTCCAACAAGGTGGTTGAGCAGTGCATTGTTGCTCTGCTCACCGTTGATAATCAGCTTCTGGAGCAACTGCGTTTGGGAGAATTAGGCATGAGCATAACCCATACTGATTGAAGGTTAGCCCATACTGATTGCGGCTTATGCCAGTCGGCAGCATTTGCCTGCTCATGTTGGGGCTTATGGTACCCCCCCCCCCCCCCCGCCCCCCCTCCCCCCCTTCGCCCCCCCTCCCCCCCTCCCCGTGGCCAAACCGTCACTTGCGTTTTTGGACCCCATGTGATGTGTGCATTATGCTTATATTTGCGCCCATCTTGGCGCTGGCATTTTATCCTGGCCTTGGGTCCCTCAGTCGCCCCGCTGCTCCCTTAGCGGGTCTACATGGGATTCATGAATGTATCTCCAGACTTACGGAAGATTTATTGACACATTTTGGTGTCATCCATGCTGAGATTATACAAGTTGGACCTGCCTCCTGCAGCGACCGTTGATGACCGCAGCTTGCTTGTGCTGTTGGCGGCATGGGCAACAGTATGGGCTCACGTGATTGCCGTGGGAGCGCTCGAGTGCGAACCTTCGGGTGTAGATCGTGATAAAAGGCGTTGATGATGCATATATAAAACCAGTGTAATACTTTATGGCGCTAGTAACTTTGGCGGAGCTGGGCGGTAAGTGAGCACCTGCACCACGCACGCACACACGGGACAGTTGAGAATTGTTGCCGTTGAGTGGCCGCGACCCTGCCAAATCCTTCCAGCCTCCGCATGCACGCGCGCTTGCAGTGGGCCAGCGGATTGCACTGCGTACGCTTGACCCGCATGCACGCAACTACTCTCAAAGCGGGTGATTGAGGGACAACCTGTGGTCGCCCTCCATCAAGTCCAATATGTTGCATATGCGCGCGATCGACGGCTGCGTGTCCCATGTGCACCGCTTTCATCTCCCGCCAGTGGGTTTACAGTGGGATGAGCACCGTGGAAATGGTCAATGTTGTAGAATTACATGCATGACCTCCTAGATTGTACGCTACTTTGCTGTTGCTAGATCTATTCACAGCTTCTAGAGGCTGCGTTTTGTGCTCTGAAACCTTCTGCCTCATAAGTTGTTGGTTAGGATTTTGCCATGCATGGCAAGTATCTCTTTCACCTCGGCAGCGTCACTCTCCTTGCGCGGGCGAGAAGACGGCGCCGGAATTGCATATATCACTGGTTCCTGGCATCGGCAGAGGTCGGGCAACTTCTAACTATGTAACTAATACAAAATCATTGAGGCAGGAGAAACGGAAAACAATATTATATAAAAACGATATCACGGTTGCTGTTAGTATGGGTTTTTTTTTTGGGGGGGGGGGGGGGGGGGGGGGGTAGGTAAATTTTTCCAAGCAACCGAAGCAACCCTGTGGTATCCCATGTGTCGCAAGAATTACCTCATCTTCGGCAACATGCAGGTGCCCGGGCTCGTCGAGACCGTTCTCCAAGCGATCAGCCCGTGCGAGAGCGGGAGAGCCGGCGGCGGCCGAACCGGTGTTCACCGCGACATAGGGCAAGTAGCGCCACGCCGAGCCGGGCCGCCTAGCTGGTAGGTGATCCGCTCACGATGGCGGCGGGGATGTAGAGGTCCGTGCGAGCAAGAGGGGAAGGAGTACCGCGCTATCGTGCGGCGCCAGTCAATTTATGTTTTCTCGCTGGGCGGTTCTCCACAGTGAGCTCCTCTACGACCGATGCCGGCGACATGGTTCGTTCGCGTTCGCATGCACGGCGCCGCTTCGGAGGGCCATGGCGCACCCGCGCCGATGGATGATGAGCCCTACAGCATACGCGCGACGACTAGCGCTAGGTAGCGACTACTCCTAATCCGTGTTGACCTCGTGAGGATTATTAGCCGCTATGGATTGCATGCACCATAGCCCGTACATGGGCGCCTGCGCGCTGCGGCGGGATATGGACAAATGTGTTGAAGCTATGGTACGGGTTGTTCATCCCGCTCCGCCGGCCCAGCCGCGACACATCATGTAAAGTACTGATCGCTGGCTCTGGCCGGCGGCGAGTTCTTTGGAGTGTATGTCTGTTTTCCGAGCCGTGCCCGCTCGCAGTTGAGCGGCAGGCACTGAGACAACTCTAGTACGTAGCCTCAGTGTGCAACCGAGTCCTATAGGCGTTGTGCCTAATCCCCACTCTGATAAGCTCCGGCTCATCATTGATATCCGTTATGTCAATGATGCTATTGATTGCCCTAAGTTCAAATTTGAGGGTATCTTATACCTCAAAGATATTATGATGAAAGGTGATCACATGATCGCTTTCGACTTGAAATATTTGGTTACAGTCACGTTGAGTTTCATCCCTCTGCAAAACCTTTTGTCGCCTTCCAGTGGAAGGGCAAGTAATACATGTTCAATTTTACCTTTTGGATTGAAAATGGCTCCTCATTCCTTTGCTAGGACCATGTCTGAGCTGGTCAGATAGTGGCGCAGTGAGGGTATCCATGTCCTACCCTATCTAGATGCTTTTCTATTTTGTGCCCCCACAGCTGCTGATGCATCAGTGCTCAGCAAAATAATTATTTCTGACTATGGTAAGTCCGGTTTGTGTCTTAGCATGGAGAAGAGCACCCCATCTCCCGTTCAATTGCTCAGGCATTTGGGCTTCGTGGTTGACTCTGCCACCGGTACTTTTTCTGTGCCAGAAGACCGGTGAGATAGGTTACAGCAAGGCATCGCTGAATTGGTTGTATGCCCGCAGAGGCAGTGTCTGTCCGCAAGTTGGCTAGTATTATCGGCCAAGCTATCTACATGAGGGTGGCTCTTGGCTCTCTTGCTCAGCTTTATACCCGGCATCTGTATGCCGTTCAAATTCAGTGTCGACCGGGTCCTCATGGGTTTCTCTCACACCTGAAGCTAGGAATGAACTGTCGTTCTGGGAAGGATGAGTAGACAGAAGTTCCTGTGTGGGCAGAATCTGGCCTCGACAGCATGTGGTGGCTGCTAATTTGGAAACAAATGCCAGTGATGTTGGTTAGACGTTTGATAAATGGCATGTCAGATTGCCATCAACTTATCGCCCATGAGTTCTTCTCTCTGTGGAAGAGATCCCAGTCCTCTACCTTTAGAGAGCTAGCGGGAGTTATCAGATGCATAATGTCTTTTATTACATTTTGTGTTGGCGCATTGGTAGTCATCCAGACTGATAACCAGAACCTCCTATGGATCGTGGGGAAGGGTAGCAGATATATCCCTATTAATGATCTGGCTATTGAATTACACCTTCTGTGTGTAAAGTATGATATCACCATGGATTTACATTGGGTTCCCAGAGAAAGGAATGTCCGTGCTGATGCTATTAGCAAATATGAGGACACTAGTGACCGGATGTTACACAGTAGATATTTTCAGATGCTGGATGCCCGATGGGGTCCTCACAATGCTGACCTCTTTGCGAGCAGCATAAATGCAAACTGTCAGTGTGTTCTTTTCTCAATTTTGGTGCCATGGCACTCATGGTGTTCACTCTATGCACCATGACTGGTATCAGTTCAATTGCTGGATTAATCCCCCATTCAGAATGTGAGGACCCTGCCCTTTTTCTCCCGGGCCAGAATAGCGGCAACCAGAAAACACATCGACCGCCGACCAGGGACATTCTGGCCATCCGGCTCGACTTTTCACGGTCAGGCCCTCCAGTTCTCCCGCTCGCGGACCGCTGCGTCCACGGCCGGCTGCCCACGCGGCTCCCCCTCCCGGTGGTAATGAGATGCCGGCGACCCCTTGGGACGAGTTCGGTATAATTACTCGAGATGACTCCATCGAGTGTTCCCTTCTGAATGACCTTCATAATTCTGCTCGTAATACTGTCACCGAGAGCACGGGCTCCGGCTATGCCTACGCATGGCGTCGCTTCCTGAAGTGGTGCGCCTCCCTCTCAGTTCCCAAGAACCCCTTGCTAGCCTCTGATGAGACGGTGGCTCTCTATTCACAGTTTATTGCTAATGCGGCTGAGTCGTACTCGGTAATAAAAACAGCTTCCACTGCGATTGCGTTCCACCAACGTAGTAATCTTTACAATCACCTTCCGACCCTCTCCCCATGGGCCGCTATGGTGAGAGAGGCGGCTAAGCGCTCTATCGGCCTTAAGGTTTCCAATCGTAAAGAACCTTGCCTTTGGCGGGATGTTCTCGCGTTTGCGTCTGCGTATACGCATGAGAGTGCTCCTTACTGTCACTTGGTAGTCGCAGTCCTATGTGTCGGGTGTTTTGGCGCAATGTTGTGCCGGTTCGACTGCGCGTTGGGCTTGAGACACACCGATGTCGTTTTCGCCACAGGCGATAAATTTGTGACGATTACATTCGTGAAAAGAAAAGCGGATAAGTACCGTCAAGGGACATAGGTTGCTATATCTGAGATTCCCGGCCCCATTTGCCCTGTCCGGCTGCTGCTGCGGTTGATGAATTTGACTCGGCCTACTGGTAGGCAACCTCATGTTCGTCCTATTTTCAGGGCTTTGTCGGCAAATTTGTCCGGTCTTCCCCATGCGAAACTGCTCCCAATGGCAAAATTATTACATTTGCCCAATACTCACGGTACTTGTCATAGTGGACGGGCTCCATTATGGGCGGTATTGCCACTAAAGAGTTCCTAGCTACTTACGGATCACACTCGTCTTGCCGTAGGGGCGGTGCTTCGGCCGCCACTAATGCCGAAATTGCCCGTGAGGATTGGGGTCAACATATGGGCTACTGTAGTGTTTCATGCCAAGTCAGGTTTATGAAGAGTAGTGAGGAAAGACTTCTCTCCGTATCTCGCGCAATCATGCCCGCCCAGTCGGGTTCCACTGTTGTGGACGAGCGGCCGGTCGCTCCTGATGACATGCCGACTACACCCGTGCCTTGCGAGGCCCCCATGCCGAAATCTGAACCGGACGAGTGTACAGTTTCTGAGGTGGACGGTCGCCCAGAGAATATTTTTACTTGGTCTGTTCTAGATCAGGCTGATGAGGATGAGTCATGATTTTGACTGACAACTCTACACTGGCTCCGCCGATCTTGCTTACACTCGGTTGCACAGTGAGGCTACGTACTAGTGTTGTCTCAATGCCTGCCGCTCAATTGCGATCGTGCACGGCTCGGAAGATTACGCGTTTTCAATTGCCGTGGATGTAGCTGTACGCAGCTTGCGAAGTACAGCTGGAGACCGGCATTTGAAGATGCCGGTTTTCCGTGCCGTAGCCCGCCGCATATAATGCGGCGGCTGTCAGTATGGCTGCTCAACCTCTCGTCGTGCTTACCGGCGCTCTGATTTCCCACCCGCCCTCCCTTTGGAGTCTCATTTGTATTTTGCGTACTTAGGTACCATGTTTTTGTGATGTGTTTTGTGCACTGTGGTGCGAGTACTGTGGTACTAGTTATGGGATTTTATGCGTTGCTCTGACCAACTGTGCTAAGTATTGTGCCTTTTGGTTGAAGTGATAGTGCTGGACGACCGTTGGCCTAGAGATGAGATGTATGAGTACATAGAGGCAGCGGTTACTCGGCTCTTTCATTTCTAGTAACGAACACCCCTATGCTCACCGACCTTCACCGGTTGCACACTGAGGCTACGTACTAGTGTTGTCTCAGTGCCTGCCGCTCAATTGCGAGCGGGCACGGCTCGGAAAACTGAGCGTTTTCAATTGCCGTGGATGTAGCTGTACGCAACCTCAGTGTGCAACCGGTGAAGGTCGGTGAGCATAGGGGTGTTCGTTACTAGAAATGAAAGAGCCGAGTAACCGCTGCCTCTATGTACTCATACATCTCATCTCTAGGCCAACGGTCGTCCAGCACTATCACTTCAACCAAAAGGCACAATACTTAGCACAGTTGGTCAGAGCAACGCATAAAATCCCATAACTAGTACCACAGTGCTCGCACCACAGTGCACAAAACACATCACAGAAACATGGTACCTAAGTAAGCAAAATACAAATGAGACTCCAAAGGGAGGGCGGGTGGGAAATCAAAGCGCCGGTAAGCACGACGAGAGGTTGAGCAGCCATACTGACAGCCGCCGCATTATATGCGGCGGGCTACGGCACGGAAAACCGGCATCTTCAAATGCCGGTCCCCAACTGTACTTCGCAAGCTGCGTACAGCTACATCCACGGCAATTGAAAACGCTCAGTTCTAAACTAGTTTATGTGGTTTCTCTACTTGTACGAGGTAGCCTTGGCACGGCGCCCGTAGCGCGCGTGTACGCGCACGATTGCGGGGGCCGGTCAGGGCCACCACTTGCCTTCACGGCGGACCGACTGGTCACTCTCCTTTGCTGTGGCACGCTCCATCGAGCGCACCACAGCAAAGTCGCGGCAATTTTGCCGCGCATGGTGCCGGTCTTCCGGCATCGTACCTTGTACGGTGAGCGAAGCCTTTCGGGGCCCCCCTTGGGAGAAACACGTTAGGGGTTGTGTGGTTAATGGACGCGCGCCGCTTGCGACGTTCAAACTACTACCCGCGAACGAGCTGCTGATTACTCGCCCAACGCGAGGAGAGGACGAAGCCGCAGCGCTTCCCCATTCAGTGGAACAAGGTCCAAGCCCTTCGACCAGTGTCGACCAATAGTAACCCCTGACTGCCCCTTCATGTGTGGGCATAGCTCGATCCGTACTGGCCCCTACTCGGCGTAGGTGTCGCGATGCGCTCCCACTAGGGCGTATGCCGACGCACGCCCGCCGTCTAGTACAGATTCGAGTACAACGTGACAATACACTGGCAGTGGCCAAGCCAGCGCCCAGTGGCACATGACTACTCCCACGCCGCGGCACACCTATTGTGCCGCGCACCGTGGACCTTGACGCCGACGCGGAGAGGGCCAGCAGAGCGACAGGGCGCTCTGCTCGCCCCCTCGCGACATCTATCCATCGCGCCAATTCCTCTACTCCCGACTCCCCTTTTTTGCGACATCGCGTCCGTCGTAGGAATCTCGGCAACTGGCAAGCCGCTGGTGCGAATCGCAGTGTTCTCAACTGGATGTCCAGAGGTGTACGCGTTCCTTTCTTGGACGGGCTTGCCCCACCTTCTTTTCATCGGGATGTGTCAATGGGGGATGCTACTCCTGCCCAATCGGAGTTTATGGACGGTGAATTGCCTCGCTTCCTGTCCGTCGGGGCCTGGGAGCGAGGCTACTGCGCAAAATGGGTGTCTCGTTTGTTCTTGGTTCTTAAGCCTGAAACAAACAAATGGAGGCTCATCATTGACCTTCGCCCCCCGAATCGCTATTGCGAGACGCGCGATCTTTCGTTCGAGACGCTTTCGCATTTGCGCAATCTGGCGCGCCCTGCGGACTACATGTTGCAGATGAACCTTCATGATGGGTTTCACGCGGTTAGAATTGCCCATGTGGACGGTGACTTTTTCACTGTCGATTGCAGCGGCAATATGAGCCGACTGGCTGGCCTTCCCATAGGCTGGTCTCTGTCCCCCTAGTACTTCTGCCAACTAACCGCCAACGTCATCACTAGGGCATTGCGTCGTAACCCGGCTGAAGCAGACGGCACACCTATTCCCCGGCGCCGATTTGGCCTACGCATGGTACCCTACATGGACGCTTTCCTATTTCTAGCTCGGACTCATGTTGAGGGCATCTGGCAACGTGACTACATCGAACGCCACCTCTCGGGATTTGGTCTGCTGCGCAACCCCAACAAGGGCGTGTGGGAGCTTACCCAGAAGCTCGTGCACCTGGGCTTAGAAATTGACACATCGGGGTCGCCTACTCTTCGTGAGCATGCTGAGAAACTCATTGGCATTGCTCGCGCGGCCAAACGCCCAATACAACTAGCAAAACGCAATCGTCGGTGCCTGCCAGCTCGCGAGTTGGCCACTCGCGGGCAAATGCCAGTTTCTCTACTTGGCCATCGCCCCTGCCTGTTTCTACCTTCGTGCGCTGCATGATGTGCTCAAGACGCGCGACTCTTGGTCCGGCCGCGTCAAGCTCACCCGCCAGCTCGAACGCGATCTGCAATGGTGGGTGGGCGTGCCCACCCAACACAACGGCCGCCCCATTAACCGCCCCGTCCAAACCGGATACCTACACGTTGACAGTTCGTCGTACGGTTGGGGTGCCGTCCTGAACGAGCACCATGAAGCTCGGGGTTTTTGGTACGACGATGATTGCACTGCGCACATTACTCTAAAAGAGCTCAAAGCCGTCCGCTTGGCTATTGAGTCCTTCCTCCTCATGCTCCGTAACCGTCACATCCGCTTGCACGAGGATAACCAAGCGGTTGTCGGCGTCCTCACCCACCTCACTTCTCGCTCTCCGCGCCTCATGGCTGAGCTTCGCAAAACATGCATGGTATCTCATGGACACGCACGGCATTACCCTTTCCGTGCGCTACATCCGTTCTGCGGCGAATATTTGGGCTGACCGCCTTAGTCGCGAGGTTGACTGCGACGATTGGCAGTTCAACCCTCGTCGATTCGCCTCGCTCACTGCTAAATGGGGCGCCTGTACCATCGACCGCTTCGCGACGGCTGAAAACGCCCTCCTACCCCGCTACAACGCCCGCTGGCGTGACCCGCGGTGCGAGGCCGTCGACGCCCTGCGCCTCTCCGCCGCTGCATGGCGTTACGAATGTAACTGGTGTAACCTTCCATGGAACCTCATCGGCGATCTGGTTTCCAAAATAACTGGAGTCCAGCGGTGCCTCAGCCATCGTCATTGTTCCCTACTGGCATGACAAAGCTTGGTACCAGCTCATCTCGGAGATGTGCTCTGACATGCGCTCTTGGAAGCCGCGCCACGGCCTCTTCATTCATGGCCGTACTGGCGACCGCCTTCCCGTGGGTGCACCCCGATGGCATGTCGTCGCCTTCAACATTCCCTCCTGGGACCCCCGCCCGTGGCCTGCTGCGCCCGGCATTTTCTAGTCGGCAAACCAGACGCTCCTTCTGAAATGTTCTAAACTAGTTTATGTGGTTTTTCTACCTGTACGAGATAGCCCTGGCACGGCGCCCGTAGCGCGCGTGTGCGCGCGCACGATTGCGGGGGCCGGTCAGGGCCACCACGGCCACCACCTGCCTTCACGGCGGACCGACCGGTCACTCTCCTTTGCTGTGGCACGCTCCATCGAGCGCACCACAGCCCCCCCCCCCCCCCCCCCCCCCCCCCCTTTGGCTGTGGATTTGTATGCCTGGATTTTCACAGCCTGTAACCAGACCTGGAATGATTCGGCAAACAGACGTTCCTTATGAAACGTCCGGGTTCTTGAGCGGGGGAGGGGGCGGGGGGGCAGAACGCCGGGCTACGCCGTAGCCCGGCGGATTCGGCCGCCGCCTGTGTACGGGATAGGAGGTTCTGGGGCCCGGTCTGTATGCCATTCTCGCGCGGGTTCTCAAGAACTCAGGTAAATAAAGCGTACGTATGATGACGTACGGCGGCGCGGCGAAGTAGGCGGGCTCCTACTAACAGAGCCGCGACACACCCACTGCCGGAGTGGTCACCAGTGTCACACGGCCCTCAGCTCATTCCGCCGACTAGGCGTTTCCTGAGGCGAACGATGGTGCTCCTGCGGATGCTGCTAGGGGTCAACCCTAGCGGAGGTATGGCGGAGCTGCCAGACCCGTATTCCTCGCCGTTAGCCTTCGGCCTCTACACGGGCGCGGGCATCGGCCTCGGAGCCTTCGCCGGGATCTGCAGCGGCCTCACGCTGGGCCTTCTCAGCATGAGCCACGTCGACTTGGAGGTGGGGCGAGTTCGCATATACCTACTAGCTGAGCTGGCACTCGCATACACCCGTGCCCTCAAACCCCCCCCCCCCCCCCTCTTCCCCACACCCCGGCCGCGTGGTGCGGCCGCCTCCGCAATAACAAGAAAACCCTCTTCGCAAGCAGCACACGCCGACGGCTTCGCAGCGCTTCCACGCACGGCGGCTGTCGCTACTCGCTTGCCCAGCCTTTCGCCATAGCAGCGACATGTTCGAGATCAAACATCAGAATACCCCCCTCCTTCTACCCACCCTCTACTGTCTGAATGCAGTCATTCCGCATGCCCAAGTGCCACACCCACATCCACGGCAATACTGACCGCCTCCCCCCCTCCCCCCCCCACCCCCCCCCCCCCTCCCCGTCATGTGCCTCAGGTAATGCGCCGCACTGGCACGGAGGGCGAGAAGCGCTGCGCAGAGAAAATCATTCCGGTGCGCTCAGCGCTGCCGTCCCTGTGCAGAAACCGCCATCGGGGTAGTCGATCAGACCCCAGGTCCAGCACAGCATATTTACGATGCCCGCTTCACCGCAGGTTGTTGCAAACCAGCACTATCTGCTCGTCACGCTGCTGCTGTGCAACGCATTCGCGGCGGAGGTGTTCCCCACCCCCCCCCCCCCCCCCCCGCCTCACCGGCGTTCCCGCTCACACTATACTGGCCACCCTGATGCAGCAGCCTTAGCCTGCAACTGCCCATTCGCCCTCAGGCACTTCCGCTTGTCATCGACCGACTGGCCAACCCTATTGTCGCCATCATCCTCAGTATGTCGGTGCTGCTCATTATGGGTGAGTCCCCCCAGCCCCTCTTTCCCTCACCTCTAAAGACCATGCCCGCACTCCCCCCCCCCCCCCCCCACCTCTCTTCGCCATTCCATGCCCGCGGGCTTATGTTACTAGACTGCCCGGGTGGGGGCTGCCCGGCTGATTTACGCTCTACCCCACAGGCGAGATTGTCCCGCAAGCCATCTGCAAGCACCACGCGCTCTCTGTAGGTGCCGCCAGCGCGCCGCTCTGCCGCTTCCTTATGTTTGTCACCGCGCCGGTGTCCTGGCCCATCGCCAAGCTGCTGGACCTCATGCTGGGCGAGGGGCATGCGGTGCGTCCCCCCCCCCCCCCACACACACACACACCACCACCACCACACACACTCATACCATGCACCGCTCCCTTTGGCCGCGCCTCATTACGTGCTGCATGCCAAGCCCGTGCTGATGCGCGGCACGGGGGTGGCAGGCCATGTTCCGCCGCTCGCAGCTGGAGGAGTTTGTGGACATGCATGGCGCAGAGGAAGGCATGGGTGGGGAGCTCACCGAAACCGAGATCTCCATCATTAAGGGCGCTCTTGCGTTTAGCGGGAAGGTGAGGCCCGCTCAGCTACCCATCGCACACATAGGATATGCAGATACATGGGAAAGTGCATGGGTGTCCGTGTGTGCCTGTGCTTGACACCCCCCCCCCCCCCTCCCCACGGCTTCCTCCGCTCGCCGGGTCCTGCACCTCTCACATACTTGCTGGCTGGCTCTGGCGTAGGTGGCCCAGGAGGCAATGACCCCTATCAACAAGGTCTTCATGCTTTCGTCCAATACCATCCTGTCCCAGGGCACCTTCAACAAGATACTGGCCACCGGCCACAGCCGAGTGCCCGTCTACAGGCAAGCACATCATACCCCGCCCACCCTCTCACCCCCCGCTCCTCTGTCATGCGCCACCTTTTGGCATGCAGTGGCACATCATGTCGCAGTCTGCAGCAGGAGGCAAGAGGCACTTCCTGAAAGCCAGCCTGCTGCCGTTTGCCCTGCAGGGGGGAGGACCGCAACGACATCATGGGCATCATCCTGGTTAAGGAGCTGGTTGGCATCAATCCCGCAGACAACGTTCCCATCACACATGTCACACTACGCAGGTATGCGCATGCGTCAATCCCCCGTGGAAAGCCACCCTCACCCTCTGCAGGCCGCTGCCACCACTCCGACTGATGCCCTGCTGTGTGATGCCGGCTGGGCAGTTTGCCGGCAGTAAGCATAGAGACGCCCATGTACGACATGCTGGACCTCTTTGAGACCGGCCGCAGCCACATGGCGCTGCTCATGACCGGCATGCCCCTTCACACGACGGAGAACATCGGCACAGAGCCCGGCATGACATCAAGCGCAGTGCGGACAGAGCCCCCCCCCCCCCCCCCCCCCTCTGCCTCACGCCGCCTCCCGCGGCCTCATTCCCCAACTCACCTGTCTCACGGCTCTAGTCCTTCACCTGACACCCCCCCCCCCCCCCCCCCCATGGGACCAAACGACCGCACAGTCGCAAGCCATGCTGGTAGCTCAGCCAAGTGGGCTGCCGCCACAGCGCCGCCCCACCAACCGGATTGACGAAGCGGTGCCTCTAGGCCAGACACGATCGCGCAAGAATATTTTTGTGACAGAGCCCCCCAGCAAGGTCTGTGGCCATTCGCAGCCGTTGGCGCCTCATCCACCACGCCCAGCCTTCCCTCGCCACCACTACCACCCACACCTGCACCTCTCCCATTCCCCTTGCACCTTTCCACAGTCTGAATTGTCTCTCTGCCCCCCCCCCCCCCCCCCTTTGGCTTAACTCTCACTCTTTAGACTTCGCGACCCAATATTCTCAGCGCCTGGGCCACCTCGGAGCCGCCTGTGAATGAGGACGTGGCAGTCATCAATGAGGCGGTGGAGGAGGTCCCCCCCCCCCCCCGCCCCGCCCCAAACCAGCCCCGTTCCCATCGTTATCATCCCAGTTGAACCCTTGTCTCCATCTTTGGCCAAGAACGCTATTGAGATGCTCAGCCCACATACTCCCGCTCTGCACAGGTTCCGGCCGTACCAGTCGCAGCTGGCGTCCTCACCATAGAGGACTGCATCGAGGAGCTCATCCAGGTGCAGCGTGCGGCAGGATCTGCCCTGCCCTGCCAGAGATATGATGTCACATGCGGCCTCCAACTGCGCAAGGATGCAATCTGAGGGGGTCTGTGCCGCACAGAACGAGATTGTGGACGAGACGGATCGCTACGTGGACAACATTCAGAGCGAGCGTGTCACAGCGGCGCGCCTTGTGAGCAAGCTGCCCGTCAAGATGCGCGCTGATTTCCTGAAGCACTTCACCCCGCGCCATACAACAAGCAGCGCACACACGGTGCTGCAGGCTGAGGGGCATGGCGCCCCGCACAGGTGACAGCCCTTGCCTGGCAGGACTTCTCTTGCCCGTGTGTATCACCACATGCTCCGTCTAGGCCTCAACATGTTTAATTCCCCCCCCCCCCCCCCCCCCCCCTCTTGGCATCCGTAGGCCATTTCCAGCAGTCTCTGCCCACGCCAGCCACTCCACACCATCGCTGACCTCGGGCGGCGGCGGAGCTGGAGTCGGCGACTCGGGCCAGCGGCTGACACAGCCGCTGCTTGAGAACTCCAGGCTAGCCTCGTGAGGACGGCGCTCGTAGCCCCCCCCCCCCCCCCCCTCTCTTTCCTTTCTTATTGTAGCCTCACCCCGCCCTGTCTATCCTTCTTCCTTCTTGTGACAGGGCCTTAAAGACAATTCAGCTATAACGCCATGCAGTGTGACCAGGCCTTGCATGGGTGCCTCCCCCTGCGGTGTCGTGTGGCGGCACACAACGTGCTAGTCGCATCAGATACATGTGGAAAAGGACAGAATGGTAGCCCCAGTGGGGAAGGGGTGTAGATGGTGGGTGGCCGCATGCAACTGCATTGTGCAATGGGCTGATTACATGTGCCTCTAGCAACACACCATGCAGTAAGCATGCTCTGGAGCAGGACAACCACAACGCTGTATTGATTTTTGTGGGCTGCAAAAGTACTGAATGCTTTTTCACCCTTGATTCCGAAATTTTGTGCTGTGTTTGTGGTGTGTCCTAATAGACCCCCAGATGATATAGTCCCCTTTTTGGCAAATGGGCCAAATCAATGATATGTAGCAATGCGAACGCGTGATGACAAAACAACGCCAAAAGAAAGTCACGGACAACCAAAAGGGCCAAAATGTAGTCGTAGATTGCAGATTGTGAAGCCCGGAGACACGGGGGGACATGTCATGCGCAACCTCCCCGCAACCGACGTGCTGGTCCTTGTCGCACGTCGGGGTTGGGAGGCGGAAGCCCATAGCCGGGAGAGTGTCTGGTTACAGAGAAGTGAGCAGGCCCGGTGCACCGAACGCCTATATGGCGGGCGCAATGCGGTGCCCGCGGCGCGTGCGTAGCGCGGCGCTCGTACCACTCAGATATGTGCTAAAGTACTAATACGCATACCCTAGCTACATTGTCTGGTGTGCAGCAGTGGCAGCAGCACTGGTGTCAACATCCCCTCCCAATGTCGCAAGGGGATGCGCCAAGCAGGGGTTTCGGCTGCTTACGCTAGTCGCTAGCCTAGAGAGGCAGCCCGCCATGCCCTGACCTCGGCATGGATCGGGGCAGATCCTCTAGGGAGTCTGACGGCGCCGGCTGTCGAGCGGATAAAAGTCGCGGGTGGCCACTTCTCCTTGGCGCTGGTGTGCCGAGCTTCGACTGCGACTTCATACTAGTCGACGAGCGTTGCCCGAATTTTCCGGTCGGCCGAGCCGAGAATCTCTCCGGGCGGGAACTGCGGTACGCGGCAGTCGCTGGCGTCGTGGTAGCTGGCGAGGGAGCCCGTACATGGCGGTCGCTGGCGTCATGGTAGCCAGCGTCCGGGTGTGCGCTTTAGATGTAGGTGCGCAAACAACCTGTCGAGTGTCGAGGCCCCTTTCTGGCTGCGGTGGTCTCGGTTTTACGTCCGGGCTTCCCGCCCAGACGGACTTCCTGCGAGGTCTAGCGTCAGACCATTCTCACTAGTGTCCGACATAGGCTGTGGAGGGCCCATAACCTGTCATGCGCAACCTCCCCGCAACCGACGTGCTGGTCCTTGTCGCACGTCGGGGTTGGGAGGCGGAAGCCCATAGCCGGGAGAGTGTCTGGTTACAGAGAAGTGAGCAGGCCCGGTGCACCGAACGCCTATATGGCGGGCGCAATGCGGTGCCCGCGGCGCGTGCGTAGCGCGGCGCTCGTACCACTCAGATATGTGCTAAAGTACTAATACGCATACCCTAGCTACATTGTCTGGTGTGCAGCAGTGGCAGCAGCACTGGTGTCAACATCCCCTCCCAATGTCGCAAGGGGATGCGCCAAGCAGGGGTTTCGGCTGCTTACGCTAGTCGCTAGCCTAGAGAGGCAGCCCGCCATGCCCTGACCTCGGCATGGATCGGGGCAGATCCTCTAGGGAGTCTGACGGCGCCGGCTGTCGAGCGGATAAAAGTCGCGGGTGGCCACTTCTCCTTGGCGCTGGTGTGCCGAGCTTCGACTGCGACTTCATACTAGTCGACGAGCGTTGCCCGAATTTTCCGGTCGGCCGAGCCGAGAATCTCTCCGGGCGGGAACTGCGGTACGCGGCAGTCGCTGGCGTCGTGGTAGCTGGCGAGGGAGCCCGTACATGGCGGTCGCTGGCGTCATGGTAGCCAGCGTCCGGGTGTGCGCTTTAGATGTAGGTGCGCAAACAACCTGTCGAGTGTCGAGGCCCCTTTCTGGCTGCGGTGGTCTCGGTTTTACGTCCGGGCTTCCCGCCCAGACGGACTTCCTGCGAGGTCTAGCGTCAGACCATTCTCACTAGTGTCCGACATAGGCTGTGGAGGGCCCATAACCTGTCATGCGCAACCTCCCCGCAACCGACGTGCTGGTCCTTGTCGCACGTCGGGGTTGGGAGGCGGAAGCCCATGGCCGGGAGAGTGTCTGGTTACAGAGAAGTGAGCAGGCCCGGTGCACCGAACGCCTATATGGCGGGCGCGATGCGGTGCCCGCGGCGCGTGCGTAGCGCGGCGCTCGTACCACTCAGATATGTGCTAAAGTACTAATACGCATACCCTAGCTACATTGTCTGGTGTGCAGCAGTGGCAGCAGCACTGGTGTCAACATCCCCTCCCAATGTCGCAAGGGGATGCGCCAAGCAGGGGTTTCGGCTGCTTACGCTAGTCGCTAGCCTAGAGAGGCAGCCCGCCATGCCCTGACCTCGGCATGGATCGGGGCAGATCCTCTAGGGAGCCTGACGGCGCCGGCTGTCGAGCGGATAAAAGTCGCGGGTGGCCACTTCTCCTTGGCGCTGGTGTGCCGAGCTTCGACTGCGACTTCATACTAGTCGACGAGCGTTGCCCGAATTTTCCGGTCGGCCGAGCCGAGAATCTCTCCGGGCGGGAACTGCGGTACGCGGCAGTCGCTGGCGTCGTGGTAGCTGGCGAGGGAGCCCGTACATGGCGGTCGCTGGCGTCATGGTAGCCAGCGTCCGGGTGTGCGCTTTAGATGTAGGTGCGCAAACAACCTGTCGAGTGTCGAGGCCCCTTTCTGGCTGCGGTGGTCTCGGTTTTACGTCCGGGCTTCCCGCCCAGACGGACTTCCTGCGAGGTCTAGCGTCAGACCATTCTCACTAGTGTCCGACATAGGCTGTGGAGGGCCCATAACCTGTCATGCGCAACCTCCCCGCAACCGACGTGCTGGTCCTTGTCGCACGTCGGGGTTGGGAGGCGGAAGCCCATAGCCGGGAGAGTGTCTGGTTACAGAGAAGTGCCCAGGCCCGGTGCACCGAACGCCTATATGGCGGGCGCGATGCGGTGCCCGCGGCGCGTGCGTAGCGCGGCGCTCGTACCACTCAGATATGTGCTAAAGTACTAATACGCATACCCTAGCTACATTGTCTGGTGTGCAGCAGTGGCAGCAGCACTGGTGTCAACAGGACATGCAAGGTAGGGGGGTCGAGATGCCATCCGCCAGTAGGTTGCCCTCTGTGCCGCGAAAAGAGAAGCAAAGGTGTCATACGAAAGCGCCAAGCGCACTCGAGCTGGCCACTCCCTACATGCGGAGCTCAGCGGGAGATTCGGCGTATGGTGTGGAGTGGCTGGCGTAATTTATCGAGCGTGTGTATTCTTGTAGTCTACACTACTGCTGTGCACAGATCCGAAAGCAACGAAGTCGTTACGCAAAGGTGAAGTACACATATATGCCCGCATCACTGCGCCGTCAGCATTGCGATCCGATTATTGGTAGCCACCAGGGACCCTTTCACGAGTACATGTGCAGGCGACTAGGCGTATACTGGTACAATGGTACAGCGCAGGGTCTATTCAGCGTGCTGCGCGCGCCTCTTGATGTCTCCTACAGCCTACATGTCCAGGGTGGGGATCAGTAAGTACTACTACATTTCAAACTTCAACCTTCAGTGACTAAAGCCTATAGTAAAGCTGCCGCATTGCAGCCTGCAGTATGGGCCGAAAACGGGTTTTAGTGCAGTAACCCAGTAATTGAAGGCGGCATTGAAGGCCTCAACCTAATCCTCAAGGCTTCGCCTAATCCTTACAGGTTGCACCGAAGGCTGCACTGAAGACAACAGCCACTAAAAGCTCCACCGCATCACTAAGGCTTTCCCGCAGACTGCAGCCACTGAAACCTTCACCTTACGGCTGCAGTTTGCAGGCTTCAATGCAGCCTTCACTCCTTCAGTACTGAACTGGAGGCTGAAGTATGGGTTTCAAAGTTGAGTCTGGTTTTGCCAATAAGGTCGCGCATTGACAAGAGCCGAAATTGGCAAGAAGGTTAAGTGAAAGCGTGGAGGGAAAACGGAGTCAGGGGGTCGCTGCGTGTAACCCAGCGAAACTGTAAGATGGCAGGCTCAGCTGTTGTGGCGGCTTTTATGTCTACTCGTGCTGCACCCAAACAGGGCGCAACGACAGGTGCCTAGTATCCCTTACTACTGAGCAGCACGGTAGCGGAAAAGCCCGCGGTTAGGGAAAGGGAGGAAACCCCATAAACAAGTTCAGAACATTTCAGAGTTGAGTCTGGTTGTGCCAATGATGAGCGAGCGGTGGATTGACGGAGAAGGGGTAGCGCCAGGTCATGAAGGGGGCACCGGGAAGGCCACCGCTGCGGAGTCTTGTTGGACTTGGAAGTGGCGGAGGGGCGCGATGTGACCGAAGAAGAACCACGCGCTAGGCGAAGGAAGGACGTTGGGGTCGATGTAGTCCAGAACGACGTCGGAGTTAGTGCCCCAGCCGCCTTGCTAGCGAATGTGGGACAGTGGAGTTCCGATGGCGATAGCGGCAGATGTTGCTCCCTTGCGAAGGCTGTGTGAACTCCAGGAAGTGTCGGCGGGTGGGGCAGCTCCAACAAGATGAACGGCCGTAGAGAGCTAGTCCGACATTGTAGCGGCGGTCCAAGACTTAGATTGTTCGCTTGGGGTGACCGCCCAGACGTTTGTTTCGGCCAAGGCAACAGAAACGAGGGGGGCAGACTGTACGTGGTCGATGAAGGTTCCGATAGCGGATGATGGATGATACGCGCAATGCGGGGGTGCTCCAGCACAGGAAGGAGCAGTACGCGCAGGTCGTCGGGAACCCGTCGACCAGCGCGGCCTTTCTCGCGGTACACATGCGTGGTAATGTTGTAATCGTCGACATGCACGTCCCGCACTCGCCTGGACACGCCAGTAAGTCCCCTAGCAGAGAACATGAAGTTGACCACCGAGGCCAAGAGGGTTCGGAAGTTGCAGTACTTTGGGATGGGAGCAGACACAATCAACTCTACTTGCTCGACGAAGATGTAAGCGACATCAGCAGGCAGAGGGACTCGAAAAGGGGCGGCCTCCATGCGGCGTTGCCGTAGCATCAGGCCACGACGAGCCACGGTAAGGTGTGGGCTGTCCTTGGCGATCGGGTCAAGGTTGTGTAGCTCAAAGAATGTGTTGATTGCGGACAGGTAGGGCTGCAACGACTTAGCCCAAATGTGCCCCAACTCACCAAACCAAGAAACGTATTTGACGACACTAGCAGTGGTCGCCTCCAGTGCGCTGATGTTTTCGGAGTCATGGCAGAACTCCGCGAACCGAGACAATATGTCGGCGTAGCTCATGAGTGTCTGAGCGGTGAGGGAGCTGGAGAGTAGGTCGAGGGTCCGCTGCCCTCCCTCGTTGAGCCGAACGCGGCCTGCAGCCGAGACCGGACGAGTGAAGCAGCCCGAGGGGCAGCAACTTCGGGCTCGTCAATTACGTACGTGCGGCGCTTGGCCGACATAGTAAGAGAGGGCCGGTTCATGTAAGCAAAGTACTCGGTGGCAGCGGTTAGGTTTTCGGCGGTTGGCCGGTAGTTGCTGGACGGGTTTGCAACATCACCAGTACGGGTTTGCGGGGCTAGGTTCAGGTAGAAGGGCCGCCTCGCGCGCCCTTCGCGTTCGTAGCGCATGTCACGCGCGTAACGTACACGCGCGAAGCTTGGTCGTTGCGAACTTGATGTAACACGTAGTTTGACGACCGAGTGACGCAACGATAAGATGGTACGGGAGGCGATTTGTTGAGCCGCCATGCTCAGGTGTGGGGATGGTTGAGCCGCACTCGGCTGTAGATGTAATCATGTAAGAAGCGCCGCACCGAGGAAGGTCTAAATGAAGTTTGTAAGGTGCTGGGGGGGGGGGGGGGGGGTCTGGTCCGGACACATGGCGCTCATCACGTCGTTGAGCTGCTAGGGTTCGGCTTGCGGCGGTCACCGAAAGCGCTAGCAGCTCTCCGACGAAAGGCGCCCCACACCGTCTCTCACGCTCACCTTCGCGGCCACGCCCGCGCCCCCCACCACGCCCACGTCCACGCCTGCGTCATGCAGCCGCTGCCGCCACTCAAGCAGATATATGCTCGACGAGGACGAGTAATTTGAACAAACGCGTCCGATATATAGCAATAGTAATCCAGCGAAGCGTCGATTTTTCGGCGGTGAGCTTTATTGCCGTACGGGTACCCGTAATGTGCAGCGGATCGGGCCTATATGTGCATGACTAAAGGGCTTATCTACTGGCATGTACTACTAAGTACTATAATCCACCCACCCACCCGCCCACCCACCCACGGTCCTTAATTACACAGCCGTCCGATTACGATCTCACGGTTGGGAGGTACTGGTACCGGTACTCGCTACTCGCTGCCAATAGAAACAAAAATTCTGGTATTTCAAAGCGCCGGCAATGCGAACGCTCGCTGCTGGTGTGAATTACAAAAAGGGCAGTTCCCCAGAATAAGAAAATCAGCACAGCAAGCCGCCTAAAAGCGGCCCGCATCCCGCATAAGGCGGGATGGATGAGTGATGCGCACACGGTTCAGAGTCCGGGCCACGCGTGCACGTGTGTGTGTGAGAGAGATCCTCGGACGTGCTGTGCAGCTTCAGCAACGGGATGGCAGACGAATCTGCGCCGTCTGATGAGGCAGCGAGCGCGCTCTCGGGCGGCCACCAAGCTCAGGACCCCGAGGAAATCTCTTGCGAGCAAGGCCTCCTGGTGAACCCGGGTGATGCACCGAGTGCCCCGCGATGAGAGGGCACCCCGATTCGCAGCCAAGCATGCGATACCACGCACTGTGCGGCGCACCCCCTTGCTCACCTCACCCACTGCGCCGAAGACCATGCCCGTGTACTCCGACATATCCATGATGTCTCGAAGAGGACCCTTCTGTCCGGGCTCCGTGTTGTGCCACGCCGCATCCCGCACAGCCAACCCCCTTTGTATGTCGCCCAACAGGGAGCGCTCAAACCGATCCACAGCCGTGGCCCGGGGCACTGCAGTGTACTTGACCCCGTACCGCATAGTCTTGAACTCTAGCAGCGTGGACTTCAAGCTCCGGGGATCATAACTCCCGGTCACGACGTTGAACGCCGGAAGGGAGAGCTCTGCGTCCGGCACTAGGTCCTTGAGTTAATCCTTGGGTACCGTGTTGCCGAGAGGCACTGCCTGCTGGAACAAGGCATCCACCTCCCGCCGTACCGCGATACCTAGGTCGTGAACAAAAATGATCGCGGAAGGCATCTGCGATAGCGTCGTGTTGTACACGCCAGTGAGCGTCTCCAGGCGCCGGGAGGTTCATGAGCGCGTCGCCGTATAGGTCATCAGTGACGGGGTTGTGCTCCGTCGAGGGCAGAATGATCTGGCTCCCAAGCAACCACCGGGGTCAAGCACGGGCTAGGCAGAAGGAAGTACCCGGCAGCGACCTCCCGCAGCTCATGCGGAGTCATGGCTGTCCGCGCGGTGGGGATGGCCACTGTCCACATGCCTGACGCCGCGTCGAGCTGGTTGAACAAGATCCGTTCCCTACATGTGGCAGGGAGAGCGCACACCTCATTTCGAAGCCGAGAGTTGTTGGCCTGGTCTAGAAATGCTGTCAGCTCCTTTTGCGAGCCCGACGCAGCCTCCACTTCCCGCTCCATCTGGCGCGCATCTGCGTCGCCGAGATGGCCAGCAGTAGCCGCTTGGAGGCGGCCCCACGCCTCGCGCATCTCGGCGGCGTAGCTGTCCGACCCATGAGCATCGTTGAGGAAGTGGTCATACTGGCGGGCGGAAGACGTTGCGTTGAAGCTGCCTCGGCCAAGTACGGACCCGAGCTGTGGATCGAAGAAACCAGGGGTGTGTGGGGGTGTTGGTGCCGGAGTTCCTAGTCAGGAACCTTGGGAGGATGGCATTCATGCAGCCGATGAAGGCGGCATCACGAGCGGTAGCCATGCGGCGGATGCCAGCTCCCTTCAACCGAGTGGGGAGGTGAAGCCTGCTGCGCGCCCTGGCCACTGCATCCTTGCTCAAGGTAGCCACCTCCGCTGCCAGGGGTCGGGGTCGTGCAAAAGCTCCGCCAAGAAATCGGTGACCACCGGATTGGTGTCGGTGCTGTACGTGGAGGGATCAAAAGAGACCCCTAGCACCCGTTCGACCGCCGCGAGGATGGTGGCATCCACCGCCTCCGCAAAGGCCTCCACCTCGGACGGAAGACAATTGCGGAGCCAATACCCCGCCTTGTGTTGCATGCAAAGCTTGAGCAGGGCCCATGCGTGGTGATGCAAGGCGTGGGTGTACCGACGGCTGGGCTTGGCAGATAGGAGCTTGCTCAGGCTAGCGTCCACCTCCTCTCGTAGCTCCTCCGCCTTGCCGCGCATGTACGCCTGCACATACTCTGGCGATCGGAGCGGCACGTTGAGGACCGCGATGCCGTGATGGCCATCTAGCTCGGGCCACTCGATGTCGGCCGGAGCCTCACGCCGCGCGGCCTCCATGTCTGCGATGTACGCCTGCATCTTGTCGAAGCGCACCTCAAGCCCCACGGACGCCTTGATGGACGTGCGGAAGGCGTGAAGAGCCGGCCAAACGTGCTCCGGAAGGCCCACCAAAAATCCATCGTCGGCGTTGCAGCGCGCCGCCCCGTCAGTGACCTCCAACGTAATGTCACACTGCTGCACCTCGGGGTGAATCGCGACGCAAAAGGAAGTCGTGGCCAAAGATGCGCCCTGTTGCACGCCGTCCTCCGACCGCAGAGGGGCGGACCGGTCGTCCACGACCAGATACGTGGAGAGGGAGCTAGGAGCGCAGGGATGACATGGTGTAGTGGAGAGCAATCGATGTGGCGTTGGATGATGGTCGGTGCGGCGCCATGCCTCGTTGTAAGCGTTGCGAAGGTCTGTGTGGACGATGACGGCACGTGGGCCAAGCTTCTCGGCGACGAGCCGGAAGCCGTGGATGAGCACAGAGTCGCCCGCGGGAATGCCAACGCCGAGCTGAGATGGAGCGAGCACCGACACGTATGCCTCCTTCATGTTGTCCACCACTGCCCGCTCCGCTGCACGCCGCTCCGCCTCCCCGACTGCCACAGGCCGCACGTCCGGGGCCCTCCCCTCGCCTAGCTTCTTGACAGGTGCCACGAGCCTAGCAGAGGCGAAGAGCCGGTTAAACCACCCGGGCAGGCGACCTTGGAGGTACATGGAGGCAACCTCCGACATGGCGCGGACTGCCGCAGGCCCGGACGCCGGGGCGTATATATTCGCCCACCAAGCAGCGGAGATACTCGTTGCGCATGCATGAGGGCCCCGCCGCCACGTGCTGCTTGAGTTGCCTTAGAAGATAGTCGCTGCTGGTACTGGTACTCGCTACTCGCTGCTGGTACTGCTGGTACTGCTTGCACCGGTACTAGTACTCAGCTCGCTGCTGGCACTTTAAAGCGCTGGCAATGCAATTCATGGAACTGTAGGCCAGTGATATAGAACCCGTTTGTTTGATTGTCTGAGAAATCGACGCATCGCTGATGCAACTGTCAAGTTACTTCATATAAAATATCTACATAACAGCAGCATAAGTAATGCAAGTGCAAATAATGCAAATAAATGCCCCGTCTTCATCGATATGGCCGAGATATTTATGGAATATTTAGCATATCGAAACTCGATATAACCGGTGTGCGGGAACTGGGACGGGTAGACCTTTCGTGATGGTCAGTGTATTTGATGGCAATGGTGTTTCCGATGGTGATCCGCTCAAACGGAGGAAGTCCTGCCACTGGCCTTATAAATTAGTCTCGCGGAATGTTTCGGCAATTTGCTTGATGACTCCAATAATGCGCGAGGCGGCGATCCGGATCTGCTCCGAGGCGCACGAAAGTAGGGGCGCCAATGGTCCAACATATGCCAAAATCATCGCACTCCCTCATCATGAGTGTAACGCATTCATAGGCGGGCCCGTGCCATTCCATCGGATGCGCGCATTCCCGAAAATACTGAATTATCACCACTCATCGCGTCTATTCTTTCCAGATGTATTCATGGTATCGGTAGCTTTTGCGCTGATGGCAACTGTCGCCTCGAAGACGCGACGCTCGTAGTAGTCGTTCATGAGGTCCCCAACAATCGCAGAACCTAGATGCTCAGAAGTCGGCGGAAAGTGCTGGGCTCGCAGCACATCGTCCAGGACGCCTTGATCACCGTGCACACGCTTGACCTCGTTAAGACTAAGCAGGAAGGCCAAACGAAAGCGAAGCGCCTTGTCGATGGCTTCGGGTTGATTCCGAGCATGCGTGAGGTAGGGGGTGAAGTCTTGATTTGCAGCGGGGACGTAGGGTAGCAACTCGTCGAGAGCTACGAAAAGTGCGGCCATGTGCGCGCCGAAACACGACATCCAAAGATAATCCTCCTGGGCCGGCAGACGCCGGTCATCATGCTTGAGGTACGACTCGTTCGGTAGGTCGGTGCTTAGGGGGAAGAGCCCAAGCACTTGGCTGACAGGTCGAACGGCCTCGTAACCATACTTTGCTTGTTGCAGCGGCTCTGGCACCGCGAGGTAGTCGTCCTCGTCACTCACGGATTTTGCTCCGACACGGCCGCTCTGGGCTAGCTCTAGCAAGTCACGGGGCGCACTTCGGTTCCCCCGCTGTCTGTCGGATGTCCCGCGATGCGCTGCTCGGAACCGGGGCCATGTACTCCGTCTCCATCAACAACATGGTCACAAGCCGTCAATTGAGCTAACGATGTTGCAAGCTCGCGCAACAATGTAGACTGGGCCTTCATGCATGCTTGTAGCCATTCGAGCGTCGGCTCAACGGGGGGTTCTTCTCCATTTGACATGAAGACGCACGGACGCACGGATGAGAATTTCACACACGGGTGGTGAGCCGGGTGTGGTCTTGAACAACCTAGGGTGACCTTGCTCGCAACGAACAGGTTACGAGACAGTTAATTGCTGCGTGTAACGAAGCGAAACTGAAAGATGGCAGGCTCAGCTGTTATGGCTGCTTTTATTATGTCTACTCGTGCTGCACCCACAAAAAGGGCGCAACGATAGGTGCTCAGTATCCCGTACCACTGACCAAGCAGCACGGTAGCCGAAAAGCGGTTAGGGAAAGGGAGGAAACCCCATAAACAAGTTCAGAACAAAATCCGACGGAACCCCAACCCTATTAGCCACGTGCCTCCGCCACGCGCACAAACTGGATGGGCCGTCCCGTGGTTCGCTATAATAACGCAATGCAGCCGCATAATTCCGAATCGTCAGCCGGGCCCAGGGCAGGCGGTTCGGAATTATCGGCGTACAGTACTGGTCTCTGGAATTATCGGCGTACTGGTCGGAATTATCTCCCTGTAACCAAAAAGTACTAATTATCGGCGTACTGGTAGCGGCCGCCGACACCGCGCCGCCACACTGCGCGCCATTCCCTCTAACTTGCCCCCCCCCCCCCCCCCCCCCCCCCCCCCCCTCCCCAGCCGCACACAACGCCGCCGGCAGACAGCGCGCAGCAGTCGCGAGAGGTGCACGTAGGAGCTGGCTCTGCTGTACCCGCTCCGCGATCCAGTCTACGGGCTGCACCGTGGACGCGCCGCCCCCGATAGCGATCGCGGCTCGGGCGGAGCCGCCCCATCCTCGGCCGCCCGCGGCTTCCACCCGGCCGCCCACACCCTATCGGCACTCCTCTTGCCGCCCTGCAGCAGATCCTGTGCTACCGGATAGCCCCGATGGTCGGCGGGCTGCAGCCGCCTCCGGAGGAGGACGAGGCCGCGGCGGCGGAGGCCGGGAAGCAGGGCGTCGTCTTTGTGCTGGAGAACGCCAACCTGGAGACGGGCAAAGTGGGCAAGGTGCGGCCGGCGCAAGGTGGGCCCGCGACCCTTGGTGGTATGGCGGGGGGGGGGGGGGGGGGGGGCGTTGAGGGGGGCTCATCCAGCGCTGCGCTGCGCCCGCCTGCAGGGGTTTGCGCTGCTCAACTGCGATGACCACGCTAACTTTCTGCGGAAGAACGGCAAGGATGTGAGCCACTATCGGCCGGACATCTGCCACCAGGTGGGGCGGCCGTCCGGCGCCCGGCATGTGTCGCCAGCAGGCCCATGCCGGCCCGCCAATACCCGAACCACCCGAACAACCCACGGCTGAGCCCCCCTCCCCCCCTCCTTCCTTTCTGCTCGCCATTCTGCCAGGCGCTGCTCGCTATCCTGGACAGCCCCCTCAACAAAGCGGGAAAACTCAAGGTGGGGGTGCGGTGGTGGCTGGTGCCGTACTGCCTTGCTCGGCGGGGAAGCATGGCGTGGTGAGGCGATTCTGCCTGCGGAAGGACCCAGAGAGCTGCAGCCCTGGTGTGAAAAGGGGTTTTTAGGGTTTTCCTGCCCCCCTTCCCCCCCCCCCCCCCCAAAAAACGGGACTTCATTCGCCGCACTGGCAGGGGCTGTACATCCACACATCCAAGAACGTTCTCATACAGGTGAACCCGCAAGTGCGCATCCCGCGCACCTTCAAGCGCTTCAGCGGCCTCATGCTGCAGCTGCTGCAGAAGCTGAGCATCCGCTCCACCAACGGCCCCGACAAGCTGCTCAAGGTCCCCCCCCCCCCCCCCCCACCCCCTCCCGACTATGCAGCCTGGGAATATACCCTGTATTTGCACCAGCCGAGCTGCTGTTAGCGCCTGCCGTCACGGCTCTACTATCTGCCACCTGACGGCCTGGTCGAAGGAGGCCCTCGCCGCAGGGGGGGGGGGGGGGGGGAGGCGTGCAGCGGACGTGTGCATGCTGTTGGGATCGCTTTGGCCTGGGGGGCATGTGCAGAAGGCAGGGATTTGTGACTCCCCATTGGTGGAGGGTTGACAGCAAGATACTCTCAGCAGCGCATGCAGCCAACCAATGGCGTGGCGCAGTGGAATTTTTTGCGGATTGTATTCAGTCATTACGGGGGTTGGGTGACCTGTCGGGGGGGGCGGGGGGGGGGGGGGGGGGGGGGGTCTTTCTGTAAGGGAGATGTATCAGAATGGCAATGGAACCCAGCGTGTGTTTGCCCATGGCACTGCATCTGCTGAGTGTGCCGGGCGCTTTCCACGCCACCTATCTTCAGGTGGTGAAGGGCCCCGTGACCAAATACTTTCCGCCCAACGCGCGCCGCGTCGGCTTCTCGTACAGCTCCCCTGACGTCGTCAAGCTGTCGGACTTTGTGCGAGAGTTGCCCGAAGACGTGCCGGCGGTGTTTGTGGTTGGCGCGTTTGCGCACGGCAAGATCGACACCTCCTACTGCGACCAGATGGTGTCGGTGTCCGAGTACCCGCTGAGCGCGGCGTACTGCATCAGCCGCATCACAAACGCCTTCGAGGCCAAGTTCGACATTGTGTAGACCGTGTGACGCGGGCGGGAGGAGTG
This sequence comes from Tetraselmis striata, assembly GCA_006384855.1. NCBI lineage: Eukaryota > Viridiplantae > Chlorophyta > Chlorodendrophyceae > Chlorodendrales > Chlorodendraceae > Tetraselmis > Tetraselmis striata. The sequence goes on from VCJN01001819.1 coordinate 35,850, forward strand.
CTCCTCCCTGCATGATACTCGGTGCGGGAAGGGGGGGGGGGGTTACTGAAGTCCACAGGCGCCTGGCTGCTGGCGCTGTGCCGAACCAGGGAGCGCCAGCTAGCGACGCCGCCAACCAGCAGGGGAGAGACAAGCGCTTGCGCTCTGTGCTGGGCTGCCGCCACCCTGCGTCTGGCACCCTCTGGCTGTCGCCTGCCTCGGTACTGCTTTGTTGTAATTAGCGAGCACCAGCAATCAATACTACTGTGGCATCGACCATCCCACCATGGAGGAGGGAACGGCAGTAGGGGTTTGTCAGCAGGAGCCTGGAGCAAAGGGGAGGCGTGCGCGCAGAGGGGGGGGGGGGGGTCATGGAGGGTCGGTCCGAGTAGCAAGGGGCCGGAAGTGAATTCAATTGTTCCGCGTACGGACCAAAATGCTCGGGCGATGCTAGATGTGGGTTAAAGCGCAGGCAGGTAGGTGCCATGTCCATCATGTGCAAGAGCATGGATCTAATTGCTCTGTGGCTGCGCCTAGGCTGCCGCGGGTGTCATGAGCCCCGCCGCAGCCCAACTTGCGCTGCTGTGCCAACTGGCAGCTAGCTCAGTATAGCTTGGTGGTTGTGTGTGTGTGGGGGGGGGGGGGGGGGGGGGGGGCTCCAGCAAGTCACAGCTAAGTGTGGTAAGATGATGCAACCAGGCACCGCATGTGTGGGATCAGTGAGCGATGATGCCACGCGGTGCGGGCGAAATATCCGCTGCCGAGGCACGCCGCGCCCAGCAAAGGGGCAAGCGAGGCAGGATACTTAGGTTTGCACCTCACGGCAGCGTTGGCTTGCTCGCCAGCGGGTAGTGTACCCCATTGCGCTGCAGCAGGTCCTCGGCAGCGGCACGCCAGGCGGGCGCCACTCTCAACCTCAGCCCGAAAGCGTTTGCCTGAATGCAGCCGGCACACAGGGTGGGGAAGAAGCGACATGCACTCAGCGATGCTGAAATTGGGGCTGCAGGGCGTTATCACTCAGCGCTGAACACCGCTTTACGCGGAGTGTGTCTATCTAAAGATTGTAATTGTGTAACACCACAGGTGGTGTTTGAGAGCCAGGCAAGGTGGCCCAGAGCCAAGGCTATGCAGGTAATTTGCCCTGGCTGGGAGCTGCGCCCGGGACTCACCATCCCACGAAGCAGCATCGACACACGGCTGGCCATGACGATGTCGTCTGCGGTGGTGACGAGCGGGTCGCGCGCCTCGCACCAGTCCAGAAATTCCTGTAGATTCCGGGGCCCAGTGACTTCCTCCGTGTCGCGGTCGATCCAAAACGCGGCGAGGCGCCACGTGACGTCGTCGTCGGAGTTTCTGCTCGATCCCCCGAACTCCTCGCGCACTAGCCGCACCACCTCGGCTCGCTCGTCTGTCGAGAGGGCCACCAAAAGCTTCGCTAACGAGAGGCGCACCGGCAGCGGCAGGCGCTTAGTTTGCCCGTAATCGAGAAGCCCGAGCCGGCCGTCGGGCATAAGGAGGATGTTGCCCGGGTGAGGGTCCGCGTTAAACACGCCGTCATCGAGCAACTCTGCCGCGTGCACGTCCAGTAGAAGCTGCAGGAGGTCGCCAAGGTTTGGCAGTGGCTCCGTCCAGCGGTACTCGGCGCGGCCGAAAAACAGTCGCGCCGGGGACCAGTTCCAAGCGAGGCGCAGCGGGTTGGCCGACAACACGCAGTCGGCAATGGTCGTCACGCGGTTGGCCCAGCGCACCGCGGAGGCATGCCCAGCCAGCGAGCGCCCCGACTGCGTATCCACCGCCGCCACCTGCTTCGCCTCGACCTCCGCGCCCGAGCGGCCACGTCGTGCTCCGGCGCGCGCATATGCCGCCCGTAGCCCATCCGCCAGCTTGACGCCCTGCACATCATGGCGCAGTCCACGGTATCAGGGCACTACCGTCGGGCAGGGCCGTAGGGGTTTGAAATTGCGATCGAGTTCGCTGTGTGAAATGTTTGTGCTGACGTCTTCGGATTTTTAAGTCGTTAGTCGCTATAATAGTGTTCCTGTTTTGAACTACAATTCTGGAACAAGGGCACAAAATAATAACGTGAAAATAGTATGTAACATTAAAATATATAGCATATCTACACGTGTACATACAGTAACAACGCAGTCCAAGAGCCAGCACAGCAAATGGTTAGATGGTGTTACAAATGAGATCACTACCATGATGAAAAAGACGAGATAGCAGCGATGCACTCTCCCACACCAGGCACTAAGCACACGCTCTTGAAGCGGTGATCTATGCACGCACTGCGGGGCATGCTATCATGGCCACGCAGTACCGCACCAACCGGGACAGGAGAGTTGTAGCCCCCAAAACAGCGAGCACGGCTCCTGGTGGCGAGCCTGTGCCGGTGCGTTACTGGCGCAGGGTTGCGGGGCCCTGCAGACGGGCCCTGAGAACATACCGGCAGCCGCTCCATGACAAGAACCTCCTTGGTGCAGAGCTCCAGCACCGCGTGCGGCAGCGCCACGCGGTCGCCAAAGCGCGGCGTCACGTTGCGCCGGACTTCCTCCATGTTGGCCGCCTCCTGCCGGTAGTCAAACTCCGTCAGGAAGGAGCGCTCCACCTCCTTCAGCGGCTCCACATGCTGCGGCATTGCTAGCTGGCAGAAGTTTATGCACACCTGCAGCGGGCCGTCGCGCGATGGGTGACGTGAGAGCCGACATACATCCCTAAGACGATCATACAGCCGCAGCTGCAGTCGCAGCTAACGGTACCACAGAAAAGCAATGCGGCATCAGCAACTTCATTGCACAAGGTCACCGGAACCAGATACCGTTCCGAGCAGAGCGAGATGCTATACACCATGCAAGTACCATCTGGCAGAACATCCTGCTAGTAGTAAGAGCACAACAGGTGTAGTCCCCCCCCCCCCCCCCCCCCCCAAGTCCGGGCTTTTGGCTGGCCGACCGCCCGCCTGCTGACCCAGCCGCCGTCCGACGTCCAACGTCTGCGGACAACGATGACGATTTGGCGGGCGTCCGCTGGACCGCCTGCACGCCCGCCCGTGTGTCTATCCATCTACAGCCCGACCAGCCGACCTACCAACGGACCGACCGACCACACGTCCGCCCGATGCCTGAGAAAAAGCCGGGCAAGCTCCTGGCTCGCTACGAACATGTTGCTTTCAATTATATATAAATGCACTCCGCCCGATGTAAGAGGGGACATTCGGGAAAATATACCACACACTGCAATTGAAAATGTCTCCCATTGGCAAACTCATAGAGGTGTGTGTGTGTGTGTGTGTGTGTGTGTGTGTCTGTGTGTGCGTGTCCGTGTCTGTGTGCAATTTCAACAGTAACAGGAACTCCAATAGGTGCAGCAGTGATGGCGCTGTGGGGTCGGCTCAATATGCTCACCGGTTTTAAATACTGACTGGCCACTTGGCTTAATGACTGACTGACTTCAGGGTCGGGTTCATGGGAAACTGGGGCACGGGGGAGGGCAAGGGGGGACAAGGGCGGTACCTTGATGTCTGCCCGGAAGCGGCGCTCTATACCGGGCGCCTGCACCTTGACGACCACCTCCTGCCCGCCATACTCAGGAGCCAGCACCGCGCGGTGCACCTGCCCAATGGACGCAGCCCCCAGCGGCGCGTCATCAAACTCCGTGAACACCGCCGACGCATCCAGCCCCACATGCTCCCGCAGCGACCGCTGTACTAGCTTCCACGCCTCGCCCTCCGCCAGCTCCGCAGGGGCTGCGTCCTACGTGGGTGAGCGCGGCTGGTCAAGGGCGACGCGGGGCAGGGCAGCGCACAGTGTGCATGCCGCCATCCCTTGGGCTGCCAAAGTGATGGGGCATCCAGGCGCAGGGGCTAGCACGATATGTCATGGCATGGCATACGGCTGTACAAGAGGATGCGGCTGTACGGGGCCTTCCATATGATGACTGCCGATGAGGGGGGCTGGGTCGGAGGGTACATGTGAGCGCCCAGGCAGTCTGGCAATACCGCATTTGAGCTGACCCTCTTTTTCCCTACTGCGGGCGCCTATACTGCCTAGCGCACTGCAGGTGGGTAAGCAGCTCTCCGCTGCAGGGACGGCTCGTGTTTGTCAGAAGAAGGGCACAGGAGGGGGGGCACCTGAGTCTCCTTGCACCACTCCAGGTACTGTCGCTGTGATGCCAACCATCGATCCAACATGACATGCACCCACACGCACACATACAACCAAGTCGCTTTCAGTGGCGGTAGCCCATCCATGCGATGCAGGTGCAATGACCACCTCAGAGCCCCTACCCTTCCATCCACATGCGTGCGCACATGCCTGCCCCCGCATGGGGACAGAGCCAGCGTGGGCGTATAGGTATGCTGCGGCGGCTGTCCAGGTCAGCGCGGGCAGCACGCACCGGGATGAAGTCATCGCGCACAGAGAGGTACTGCGCGTTCTTGAGGTAGAAGCCGCGCATGCGGTAGGTGAGGTCGCGCACGTGGCCCGCGTAGCGGTCGTGCAGGTCCTCGTACCTGCCAAGCGCGTCAGCAAGGGGTGGGGGGGGGGGGGGGGGGGGGGTGACCAGCTGGTAGGAGTTGCATGGCTGGCTGTGTGGGCGGGGGACTGGCGCGTCGGGGCGGACTTGTGGTGCGCCTCCTCCGGCGTGAGCGTCACCCACTCCGGCGCGCCCAGCCGGCGCAGATCCTCCGCGCGCAGCTGCACCAGGCGGTAGCGCAGGTAGATGGGCCCCTGCGTGCCATAGATTCAGAGCAAAGAAGGCTTCCAGTGAGTAGCAAGGCCAGCACAACCACGCGAACTCGGGCCTGACGGTCAAACTTTGAAGTGCTACCAGTACTCAGGTCTGCAATGATGATGACGCACGTGGGGCAGTGACCGTATGTTCCGAAACTTGTGGCAACTCGGGCGGATAGAACACCATGACATATGTATTTAATCAAAGGAACAATCATTACGGGTAAAGCAACCCGATCAGCTTGCTTTGCCTGACACACTACAAGCTCTAGTGCACATAGATGTCGCACAAGATAGGCAGCAGATGCAGAGCCTGCTTCCAGGAAAGCCGGGCTCCTCAAACTGCGCATTTCGCTGTGTGGCAACCTGCATGTCTAACGAATCACTGTGCTGGCTTTCAAAAAAACAGCGGCTCAGCCCTAAAACAGATAGCACACCGCCTTCTCATAAGGACGGTCCGCCCTCTATCCGCCGCCCGCCTGGATCGCCCCCTCCCCCTTCCACCGTCCCCTTACTGATACTGCCCCCGGCGTTCTGCATTTGTGTCAGGTGGATCGGCAGGCAGCAGCGCGCAGGTCAGGCGGCCTCACCGCGTGATACCAGAAGCCCACGGACCGCGCGGCGCCTTCGTCGGTGGCGAGGTAGGCGCTGAGAGTGCCGACGCCGGTTGCGCCGGCCACCGCCGCGGCGCGCAGCAACGACGCTGCCGCCATTCCCGCCACGCGACGCGACGACGAGAGCAGGGCGGAGAGGAAGGGTGAGGCAGAGTCTGCGCTTAACCTGCCGCGGTTGGTCGCTTTGGTTCCTACTAGCAGGACTAGCCGCCAGTCCCGGTTGCCAGTACTGGTGCTCGCAGGGTGGGAGTCGCCCACCCCCTTCTAATGACGAGCGAACACTGATCGCGGCTGGCGAGCAGTGGCACCCCGGCAGGGCCAACCACAACCAGCGCTAGCTAGTGCCTCGGGGATATTTCTGAGATGGCGAAAATACATAGCCAACATGTCTTCACTCTGCTTGAGGTCGCTAGCGACTAGCGACTAATAAGGATTAGCGACTACATGTCACACAAATTTGAGAGGCCTAAATGCTGCGCTGCTGGGATATCATGCCAAACAAATATACCCTTCCACATAAGTCTGGGTTTTGCATTTTCGATCGCAAAGCGCATGCATGGGCGAGGATAACGCCGGCTGCATGTGCATACATGCTAACTACAGTGGGAATAGTTCGGGCAAACGCCCATTGTGCGCTTTATACATACCCACCCGCGCGACAACACGACCATTTGTGGGCGCCCTTTAAAATACTCGAAATCAGTGCATGATGCGTTGGCGCTAGAAAGTTGTGGGTTGCGCCAACCGTCCAAACCGATATATGGAAATAGCGGCACTCGGCGCACCAAACTCGGTGAATACTTGGCATGAGTTGCACACACCGGGCGTGTAGGCCACTGAAAGCATGTCGCTATAGGCCCGACGTGACACCCCAACGACAAGTTGGCCATTGTGGGGAGCAGTTTCCGGGTGAAAAGGCTGCTGTCTCTGTGGCGAACGCACGTAGGAGAGGCGCTCGATGGCCCCCTTGGCGTAGGGCGATGCTCTACTATGGGGGCGCGTGGTGGAATGCCACTTGCACCGTTTCGTGGGCGGGGGGGCGCGGTAGGGGCGTGGACTTTAATTATTATGAAATTCTGATCTAAACTAGTTTATGGGGTTTCCCTCCTTGACCTAACCGCTTTTTGGCCACAAGTGCTGCTCAGTGGTACGGGAACTAGGCATCTGTTGTTGCGCCCTTTTCATGTGCAACACGAGTAGACATAAAAGCAGCAAGAACAGCTGAGCCTGCCATCTTCCAGTTTTCGCTGCGTTCCACGCAGCGATGTAAAAACTGGCTCGTAACCAGTTGCGAGCAAGGTCACCCCAGGTTGTTCAAGACCACACCCGGCTCACCACCCGAGTGTGATATTCTCGCCCGTACGTCCGTGCGTTACCATGCCAGATGGAGAAGAACCCGTCGCCGAGCCGACGTTGGAGTCGCTGAACGCAGATATGAGGGCCCAGTCTTCATTACTGCGAGAGTTGCCTACAGCTGTGGCGCAATTGACGGCTCGTGATCGCGGTGTTGATGGGGAAGGGGCACATGGCTCCGGCTCCGGGCAGCGCTTCGCGGGACAGCCGACAGGCAGCGGGGGAGCCGCAGAGCGCCCCGACTTGCTAGAGCTAGCCCAGAGCGGCCGTGTCGGAGTAAAATCCGTGAGTGCCGAGGATGACTACCTCGCGGTGCCAGAGCTACTGCAGAGAGCAGAGTCTGGTTACGAGGCCGTTCGACCGGTCAGCCGAGTGCCTGGACTCTTCCCCCTGAGCACCGACCTAACGAACGAGTACCTCAAGCAGGACGACCGGCGTCTGCCGGCCCAGGAGGAGTACTTGTGGATGTCGTGTTTCGGGGCCCACATGGCCGCACTTTTCGTGGCTCTCGACGAGCTGCTACCTTACGTCCCTGCCGCTAACCAGGACTTCACCCCCTACCTCGCGAGAGCTCGGAATCACGCCGAGGCCATCGACAAGGCGTTTCGTTTTCGTTTGGCTTTCCTGCGGAGACTAAATGAGATCAAGCGTGTGCACGGTGACCAAGGCGTTCTGGACGTGCTGCGAGCCCAGCATTTTCAGCCTGCTTCGGAGCATCTGGGTTCCGCGATTTTTGGGGACCTCATGAAGGACTACGAGCGTCGTGTCTTCGAGGCGACCGTTGCCAGCAGCGCAAAGGCAACCGCTACTGCCCGGGTAGCAGTTGCAGCTGCAGGTCGCGGGCGTGGGCGAGGACGTGGCGGTGGACGTGGACGTGGCCGCGAAGGTGAGCACGAGTGACGGTGTAGGGCGCCTTTCGTCGGAGCTGCTGGAGCTTTGCGAGGCCACCTTTCGGTGACCGCCGCAAGACGCACCCTTGCAGCTCAACGGCGGGGTGAGCGCCCTGTGTCAGGACCTGACCCCCCCACCTTACAGACTTCATTTAGACCTTCCTCGGTGCGGCGCTTCTTACAGCTACAGCCGAGTGCGGCTCAACCATCCGCACACCTGCACATGGCGGCTCAACCAACCGCTTTTCTTACCACCCCATCTCTGCGTCCGTCGGTTGTTACACTACGTGTCACAACTGGTTCGCAACGACCAAGTTTCGCGCGTGTACGTTACGCACGGGACAGGCGCTACGAGCGCGAAGGGCGCGCGGGGCGGCCCTCTTACCTGAACCTAGCCCCGCAAACCCGTACTGAGGCTACTGCAAACCCGTCCAGCAGCTACCGGCCAACTGCCGGAAACCTAACCGCTGCTGCCGAGTACTTTGCGAACAGTAGTCGTACCGGTGGAACTCTGTCGGTAAAACGACGCACGTACGTAATTGACGAGCCCGCAGCTGTCGCTCCGTGGGCTGCGTCACTGCGATCCCGGCTGCAGGACGCGTTCGGCTCGGACGAGCTGGGCCAGCGAACGCTCGACCTGCTCTCCAGTTCCCTCAGCGCTCAGACACTCAAGAGCTACGCCGGCAGACTGTCTCAGTTCGTGGAGTTCTGCCACGACTCTGAAAACATCAGTCCGATGGAGGCGACTACCGCTACTGTCGTTCGGTATGTTGCCTGGATCGGGGAGCGAGGGCACATCGCAGCTAAGTCGCTGCAACCCTACTTGTCTGCAATCAACACGTTCTTCGAGCTACACAACCTCGTCCCAATCGCCAAGGACAGTCTGCACCTAACTTCAGCAAGGCGTGGGCTGATGCTGCGTCAGCGCCGGCTGGACGCTGCCCCTTTACGTGTCCCTCTGCCTTCGGATGTAGCCTATCGCTTCGTCACAAAGGCCGAGCTAATTGTGTCTGCTCCTTACCCAGAGTACCACCTCGACTTCCGAGCTCTCTTGGCTTCGGTTGTCAACTTCATGTTCTTTGCCAGGGGCCTCACTGGCGTCTCCTGTCGAGTGCGAGATGTGCATGTCGACACCTACAACATCACCTTGCAAGTGTACCGCGAGAAGGGTCGCGCTGGCCGACGGGGACCCGACGACCTGCGCGTACTTCTCCTTCCTGTGTCCGAGCACCCTCGAGTGGCACGTCTCTTGCACCACTTCATCGACAACGTCCAATTTGTCCCCCTGGTTACTGTTGGCTTGGCTGCGTCAAACTTCTGGGCTGTCACTGCGACCGAGCAGTCAAAACCTTGGACTGCGGCTACAATGTCAGACTGGCTGTCTGCAACCATCAGTCTAGTCAACGCTTCCCCCCCTGCTGGCACTTCCTGGACTTCACACAGTCTTCGCAAGGGCGCAGCCTCTGTAGCGAATGCCATCGGAGTGCCATTGTCCCACATTCGCTACCAAGGCGGTTGGGCCGCTAACTCTGACGTCGTTCTGGACTACATCGACCCAACGTTCTTCCTTCACCTGGCGCATGGTTCTTCTTTGGACACATCGCCCCCCTCCGCCACTTCCAAGTCCAACAGGATTCCGCAGCGGTGGCCTTCCCAGTGCCTCCTTCATGATTTGGCGCTACCTCTTCTCCGTCAATCCACCGCTCTCTCCGTTCGCTCAAGACTGGCAAAACCAGACTCGACTTTGAAATGATCTAAACTAGTTTATGGGGTTTCCCTCCTTGACCTAACCGCTTTTTGGCCACAAGTGCTGCTCAGTGGTACGGGAATTAGGCATCTGTTGTTGCGCCCTTTTCAGGTGCAGCACGAGTAGACATAAAAGCAGCCAGAACAGCTGAGCCTGCCATCTTCCAGTTTTCGCTGCGTTCCACGCAGCGCCCCCCCTGACTCCGTTTTCCCTCCACGCTTTCGCTAAACCATCCTGCCAATTTCGGCTCTTGACCGTGTAAAACAGCCTGCGCGACCTTTTTGGCAAAACCAGACTCAACTTTGAAACTTGAAATATGCTGTGGACAATGACATTTTGGCCGGTAGATGTGTGTATCGCTAGGAGGCGGCACATGCCAAGTGTTGGTGGTCCGTGGTCATCCACACACATAACGCTCTCGCACAAGCGAGTATGGGGCTTAGACACGCACTTGGCGCAAAGCCACGCGCTCGACATGGGTGGGCACATGAGGCAGTGAGGGGCAACTTGGATGATCATCTTTCGGGATTTTTCCGGGCCCCAAAAATCGATTTTTTGATTTTGAAAGATTGGTTTCGACGCAGATTTGAACGAGGAATTGCGTGGTATTTTGAAAAAAATGAGCAAACCCTGAGAAGTTACAGCGTTTTGAAGCCAAGGGGTGTTGCTAAGCGTGGCCAGCATTGGTGCCATGCCAGTATTGCAACGCGGCATGTACTAGCCGCCGCCCACAGTCACGGGTGCACCCCAACCAAATGCACCCGAGCCCCTCGCCAATGTGTTTCCTCACGCGTTTATGGCAATCCCGCCGTTGGGTTGTCTATTCACGCGCGTTGGCGTGTGCGTGATACCGACCATGGTTTTGGTGCAGTTGCAGGCGACGCCCATCCACACACCAAGTGCAGCGTGACACCCTAGTCAAAGGTCTTTAAGCTTCGGTCTGAGCCACTTGTCATGCAGGTCTTATAAAACCCTCTTAGATTCCAGGGTTTCATCTCATATACCCTACGTTCAGGTACCCTAGACTTCTGAAGTCTTGAGACTGCCGAAAACGGACCCCAAACTTATGTGCAGTGGTGTATTTACATGAGCTAGCTGCAAAAGGCGATCTGGAAACCACCCGAAAAGGCAGTTGGAAATGTCCACTACATCAATTGCGCGGTGGAAGCAGCATTAGAAGAGGGTGCGGATTGAGCACATGCAAACGCATAAGACTTGGCCATCTGCACTCCGGCAAAGAGAATGCCGCCCAAGGTACCATGCACGCAAGCAGAGAGTCGTTGCAACAACCCTTGTCGCGTGCACGACAGGTGATGGCGCAACTCGGCGGGCTGGCTGGCGACAAAGTTCCGAAGAGCCTCGACGGACTGACCACCGAGAAAGATGAAGTATTGGCGGAAGGACCGCTAGGGAAGTTGCGCACATCAAACAACACTGCGAAGATGTAGACCACCGTCAGAGCGGATTTTCAGTCTGCGGTCCTCAATCACAAAAGGGTAGTAGTACCGGTGAACTCTTTGCACAGGGGCGGCAGACGCCCGGTCCGCCGCCAGCTTGTTGTGCTCCGTCTCGATCCCCGGCGGGGTGCGCCAGCGGGGGTTGTGGAGGACACGCACGCGAAATCGATGATGTAGTAATCGCACGCCAAAGTCCCCCACCCCGCCAGAGTCCCGGTCGAGCACCGCCCCCGCTTCCATCGCCACGAAAGCCCACAGATTTTTCAAAGCGATATGCATGCGGTGCTTGTAATTTGCGACGGATAGATGGGCAGATGATCAACGACGAAATCCGTAGCGTTCCGGTTCGAGCCACCCGTAGGGCGAAGCTACAAGGGGTCACTACCACACGTGGGACCAAGGCATGTGACAAGCGCGGAACCCCCGCGAGGGTGAAGGCCCAGCACCCGCGCAGCGGCGGCCGAATAAGCAGTGAGCTTGGGGAATCTTGCGGGCTGACTCGTGATCCAACTGGAAAAGCGATAGGGAGCCCGGCCCGCACTCGATGTACAAGCGCAAGGTATCAAGTCGCGAGGCCGCGGCACCCGTACGTTGGAAGCCAAGAGCGAGGGCCACGAAGTCACGCAAGCGAATCGCGCGGCTGAGATGGCGTTGGATAAGCATGATCGTGGGTTGATCATCGGAGGCAGCATCCGTACCCGTACCCGAGGGCGGAGCTGTAGTACCGCTTGGCTGCGGTTCTAGTAGGGAAGGAGTTGCCACTGGCGGAGGAGGTGCCACTAATTCGCGGGGCGACGGTATCTTGAGAGCTACATAAGCGCATGTAGTAACGGCATTGATTGGTAGTACTCGTACCACCGATAGGGAGCGATTGCTGGGCAGCAGAGGCGGCCTCACCACTACCAACTACATGAGGAGTGGCCGTAAAAGGAGATGTGGCGACGCGCAGTCCTCCGCTAATGCTCGTACCCGTACGGGCCGTAGTACCAGCTTATGGATCCGGTGCATCGGTGGTCGTAGCATTACCGATCGTAAGTAACTCGAAGATCTCGTGGGCGTGCCCGTACGCGGCGCGTGCGCGCAGCACTACATCTGCTTGCGGTGACGTGGTGAGGCCCCGTACAGTCTCGTATACGCGGCGCGTCTCGCGCGCCCATGGCAAAGCACTCGTAGCCACGGACGACACCTCGGCGCGAACCGCCTCGTACAAGGGGCCGAGGGCGGGCTCTTACTCGCCGGGAATACAGCCCCACCCGAGACCGTGGAGCACGTCGGGACCATAAAGGTCGATCAGAAAGCAAGATCGCCTAACGCGGGCGTGTGGATTTTGGATATTGACATGGCAAGAAAGGAGTGTCTGTCCACAAAGGGGGAAATATCCATGGTTGTTAATAGCGTAACCGGTACATTCAAGTTTTGTGATCAAGGAATTCTGAACTACATGTACTTGGGAAGGGTATGTGAGAGACCTTCCCGTTGGAACGTTAAGTGCGGGGAGAGCGAACTGAAATGCTTATCGGAACCGGAATCCAAAACGTCATTCGATAGTGCAAAGATTCCGCACTACGCGGGCGCGGTAAAACCGTGGTCAAACAGTTTCAAGGGTATGTGTAATACGGAGTCGAAGCTTCGAGTACTCAAGGAGTGGAAACGCTACGAAGATGATGTTTCGAGTATGATTCCAGAATACCTCAGGACGTCCATGTGGCCGCTCCCGACATACCGAATACCGCGAGGACATACCGAATCGTCCCACGGACACCCGTTCTCCCTCGCCCACTTCAAGACGTCCAGGTGGGCGCCCCCGGCCGCGCGAGAGCACACCGACTCATCCCACGATTCTCCCTCGGCGGGCGACCGATGCTGTCACTCCGGAGCGAGGACGAACCCGTACGGGCCACACGCGTAGCCCTGTGGACTTCGGCTCGCGTGCCGACTCGTGCACCCCTGAGTCGGATTACATGCGCCACCGAGTGCGACGCAATTGGCAAGCATGGGCGGACATCATGCTGCTGGCCGCCGGGTCGTTGACATGATCCGCAATGGCGTGCGCATCACGTTCAAGAACGGGCCCCCTCCCCCTTTCGGCCAAGGGGTCTCGATGGAGGACGCGACCCCCAACCAACTACGCTTCATGGACGACGAGCTGGCCCGCTTTGTTGCTAGCGGAGCGTGGGAAGAAGGCCACTGCTCGCGGTGGACTTCTCGGTTGTTCCTCGTACCAAAGCCGGGCGTCAATAAATGGCGGCTCATGATCGATCTACGACCTCAACCGGTACCGCGAGGAGCGAAACCTGAGTTTCGAGACTCTCACACGGCTGCGTCACCTGGCTCAGCCAGGCGAGTACATGCTCTCCATGGACCTACATGACGGCTTCTACGCTGTCGACATCGCTCCCGAATACCGAGACTATTTCACCGTCAACTATACCGAGGCAAGCTCTCGCGGCTGGCAGGGCTCCCCATGGGGTGGAGCGTGAGCCCCTACTGCTTCTGCTCGCTCACGGCGGCGTTCAACCGTCATATGCGGCGCCCCGACTTCACGGTAACCTCCCAAGGAGTGCGTCGCGCCAAGCTGAGCATGGGGCGACGCCAAGCGTTGCGCAGCCACTTCCGCGGCTGCCGCATGCTCCCCTACATGGACAACTTCGTGCTCTTTGCGTCCAACCGAGCGCATGCCTACAATGTGCGCGACCACCTCACCCTTTGCTCGGATGGTTGGATCTCAGCCGACACCCCGACAAGGGCCAAAGGGAGCCGGTACAACGACTGGAGCAATTCGGTCTGGAGATCGACTCACGGAGCGGTACGATTCGAGCGCCCCCCTCGGAAACTCGATTCACTCGGCGCTGCTACATCCCTCGGCCTCATCCGCCGGGCTAAGCGAGACATGCGATGACTGCCTGTGCGAGAGCTTGCAGTACGTTCCAAGTTCGTATTTCGCGCCATCAAGCCGGCGCGGTTCTACCTGCGCGAGCTGCACGACGTGCTCCGCACGAAGGACTCGTGGAGCGGGCGCGTCAAGATGACGCGCCAACTCCGACGCGAACTCGAGTGGTGGGCGACGGTCCCCAACCACAGCAATGGCCGTTCCATCTACAAGTCCGTGGAGACGGCATATGTGCATGTCGACAGCTCCGGCCACGGGTGGGGCGCCGTCCTCAACGAGACCACCAAGGCACGCGGGTTCCGGTACGACGGTGAGTGCGAGCTGCACATCACCTACAAAGAGCTCAAGGCTGTCCGGTACTCCGTGCTTGCATTCCTCTAGGAGCTGCAAGGTCGGCAGGTGTTGCTCCACGAGGACAACATGGGTGTGGTCCACATCCTCGCCAACCTCACCTTCCGCTCCCCACTGCTCATGACGGAACTGCGAAAATTGTGGTTCATCCTTGACTCCAACGACACCTCCATCCGTGCGCGCTGCATCAAGAACACGGTGAACATCTGGGCTGACCGCCTCAGCCGCGAAATTGACTACGGCGACTGGGCGTTCAGCCTACGCCACTCAACCACCTCGACAACATCTGGGGGGGATAGACCATCGACCGCTTCGCTACCATGGAGAACGCGAGGCTCCCGCGCTACAATTCATGATGGCGTGACCCTTGCAGCGAGGCCACCGGCAGCCTGCGCCTCTCCGATGGCGCATGGCGTCGTGAGCACAAATGGTGCAACCTCCTTGGGGCCTCACTTACAAAGTTGTCATCAAACTCCACACCTATGACGCGGCGGCCAGTCGGCCACCGTCATCGTGCCCTACTGGCCCAACCGCGGCTGGCACCAGCGCCTCTCGGAAATGGTATCCGAGGTGGTTGTCTTCCCACCCTCCCTGGACCGCTTTGCGCCGGGCCGCCTCGGCGTGCGCACTGGCATCGGTCCTCCCAAGTGGCCAGTGGTCGCCTTCCAGCACCCCCTCCGGGCCCGGTGCCGGGCCCTGGATATTTGACCGCCCCTTGTCTGCCCCTCGAGCCGGCCGTCGCTTGCGCGCGGTCGCCTGGGTAAGCAGTACAAATGTGACATGCATGCGATGGTCGCAGCTGAAACATCGTACTCAAAAGCTCGATGTCCGCGTGCCGGTATGCTTCAACACATGAAATCTGCATGGGAAGACAAGTGCCGTACAAACGAGCACGGTCAACTCCAGCACCACGTTGCGAGTAGACCGCAATCAAGGTAGAATTGGTGTAAAAGGTAGCATGCTATCTGCTGTCTCCATCTTCCATCTTCGCGCCCCGCCTACCATTTGGCGTCCCTCCCTCCCTCCCTCACTTCATGCTTTCCGTTCTCGCGGGCTGTCGACAGGCTCCTGACTTGGAAAACACTGTAACCTAAGCAAACGCGTCTTTTCGGCAAAGCACACAGCCCCCTCCCCCCCCCCCCCCCCCCCTCTTTGAAAGCTCGTGCAAAAACACCACCATAAAATGGGGCTTCGTGGTACGTCAGGCTCGTAACGGTCTAAGGATCAGTTTTCTGCTTGAAGGTTTCTCGCCTACTACATGCTACACGCCCAGGCAGACATCAAGGCCAGCCCCTACCGCACATCAATGCTGGGGGGCACCAAACAAATGCCCTCACACAGTATGCCAATGCCCACATCCCATCCCCCACAGACCCCCACCCCCTTCCTCCCTACCGCCTCACCAAGAACCGTGCCCCCCCCCCCCTCCCCCCCCCGAAGACACCTACACACACTATGCCCCTGGGTTGCACACCTTATCGACCGTGACATCCCGTCCCAATGGCAACTACCCCTCAATCATACCGGTTGGCCAAAACCATTCCCGGAAACCCGACAACCCGAACCCCGCTGGCCATACCAACAATCCGATCAACCAAGGACCGCACATCAACCCCTCCCATCAACAAGACCCACACCCCAATTCCCCAGCAGCAGCAGCTGCAGCCCTGAGCGGCGCCACAGCCCCTGCCTCCAACAGCCGCAGAGAGGGCACCCCGCCACTCCCCCGCAGCCTATAGACCACCTTCGCAGCCCAAGCCACCCCCATCCCCGCGGCGCCAACAGCGGGCACCACCCAGCCCCAAACACACCCCCACTACACAGCCCCCGCACCCGCGCAGCCAGCAGCAGCCACCGCAGCAAAGGACACATAGATAGGCAGCGGCCCCAGCAGCCCTCGGGGCAGCACCATGAACGCCGCACCCGGATACCCTGGCAGTGCCGCCGGAGGGCGATACCAGTCAGCAAGCCACTGACCAGCCCAACGATGGGGGCGAGCAGATGGACACAGACTATCGCACCCCAGCGCAGGCAGCCCGCCATTGCAGGTTGACCAAGGGCAAGGCAGCCGCGACACCCCAGCGCACACTGACAGGACGGACAGGCGGCCGCACAACCACTGGCACAGAGGGCGGCAAAGCACGCACTTCTCGCACTCAAGCCACCAAATCCACCTCAGCAGGAGGCGGGGGAGTCATCAAGAAATCCAAATCCACCACCACACCCACTGCCAGACCCCCGCCATCAGACCCCACCACGAACTGGCCTCCGGTCCATACGGTGCCCAGTTTGCCTTATGATATCTACATACGAAGTCAGCCTGGGATGTATCAACCTCATATCAATCTAGATACGCGGTTTGAACAGAGTGACAGTCGTCCCCTCTCTGGGGGGCGAGGGGAGGGGGTAAATAACAATCAACACGTGCAAACCGAAAGTGTTTTCTATGGGAAACCAATGTGAGCGTACCTTCCTCCCCCTCCCCCCCCCCCCCAACGGGCAGCGCAGGGAGCCTTGGGTGTGATCAATTTGCATGCAACTGCATTCTACCATGTGCTAGGCGCCTGGCTGGGAGTGAACTACGCACTGCTGGTGCAGCGGCGCACGTGCGTGGTAGGCGCGCTACTGGGGTTGAGGCGCTCCCCGCCGCGGACATACCCCCCATCCGCCTACCCTGCCACATCACTGAGCGCGCCAGGGCAGCGCCGTGGCCAACAGGCACGCCTGCAGATGGTGCGGCGTGCCAGGCGGGACGGAGACGGTCTGCTGACGCTTCTGGCACATGCCGTGGAGGTTGCCCTGGCGCTCTCCTTTGCCACCCCCCCCCCCCCCCCCTTCCAAAAACCTAATTTAAATTGTGCGACCACCATCTCACCCGTGCAGCGCGTCTTGTCCCTAAATCACCTCCCTTTCCGTGCCCCCCCTGGTGCTCACCCCCAGGCTGCAACCCCAATAGGCGCCGGCGCCGTGGTTTCGCTGTTGTTGCTGTGCTGCCGCACACAGCAACAGTGCCTGGGCGAGCTGGTGGTTGGCGTAGCGCTACAGCGGGCTGCGTGACGCGGCTGGCTGCTGGTGAGCGAGGCGCGAGAGGGGCCCGCAAGGAGGAGGGGGGGGGGGGGGGGGGAGGGGGTTACACGTAGGCGGGCTCTATCGTCCCGGCGCCGCTGCTGCGGATGCCGCCAGCTGCAGCGGCTGCAAGATGTTTTGCTTGTTGGTCTCTACGATGCAGCCGTTCATCAGCATCTCGTCGACAATGAAGTGCGCCTGAGCCCGGCAGGAGGGGAGGGGAGGGGAGGGGGAGGGGGGATTCTCAGCGCCACTTGGTGTAATTATTCCCCATGAAGACAAGGAGCTCGAATAGCATGCTGATGCAAGGCATTTGCGGTCAGATCACCGCAACTAATTGACCACGCGTTGCCCGTCATGTATTATCATAGCCCGTCATGTACTATCACGTTTGACCCTCTCGTAAAGATATAAACCTGGAAGAATACCTATCAGAATGCACGACAAATCTAGAATGGAATCTTTGGATTTGATGGTGCAAAACAATTCGCCAACTCAATTTAAAAGAATGAGATGCAACACGGGGAGAAGGCGCCTAATTGGGGGGGGGGGGGGGGGGGGGGGGGGGGGGGGGGGGTCCACCGTCTCCAGGTGGAACATGATGTCCAGCTCGCATACATTGCCAAAGCACCGGTCCAGCGTCTCCACCAGGCAGTGGATGAACTCCAGCAGCGCCAGTTCGTTCTGCCGCGTCGCGTCGGCAAGTTGGCGTGTGTGGTCGGAAAGAGAGGCAAAAGGCCGGCGTTAGGACAAGGAGGGGGGGGGGGGGGGGGGGGTACCTCCTCGTTGTCGAGCCCCACCAGGAAGAACAGCGACGCGTAACGCCGGTAAACCACCTTGTAGTCACGGTGCTCCACGAAGGAGCACTGAACAGCCGGAACGGCGGGCGAATGTGCGGTGCTCAGCTAGGAAACGCTAGCACACGTGAGAGGGCGGGGATGGACAACAAGATAGCCGATAGCGGGAAGGAGGGGGGCGTGGCGACAACCTGCTTGTCCGACCTCGCCAGGCACTTGCGCACGATCTCGCCCTCCATCACGCGGCGCTCTTCCACCGTGAGTCTCTGGTCCGTGTACTTAGCCAATCTTGTCTGTCCCTGCTTGTTCACCAGGAGTATGAAGCGGATCGTCATCGTGCGCCTGTGCCGCGTTACTGCCCGCTTCTCGCGCGCGGCGGCCCCGCCTCCCCTGGGCCCGCTGACAGCCTAGCCTGCTGGTGCCAAGCGCCGCGGGATCTATGCCGACGTCCGTCTTGGGCGCCACTCCAGAGAGTCTGCTACGCAAGCGCCACGCAACCGTGCTGTCAGACACGGGTTGCCTCCTTAGGACTGCGCAATCCGTGGCGAGTTTCCACGACGCCTCTGCCTATGCGACTGCTGCGTGACAATCAACTGCACACGCCGGATACGGGTGGCGATGAGGAGGTAGTCCATTAATAGAGCGGCCGGCGCCCTGTTTTGCATTGTTTTTTAACTAGCATATTTCTGGGGTTTTATTTCTAAACCAAGGATTAGCTTACATGGGGTTCCTAGTTTCCTGCAGCTTTTCCAGCTTGCTTTACATGTGCTGCTACGTGGTACGGGTTACTAGTTGGCCCGTAGTCGCTGCGCCCTTTATTCGTGTGCAGCACGTGTAGACATATAAGCAGCCGCAACAGCTGAGCTAGCCTTCCAGTTTTGCTGTGCTACACACAGCGGTTAACTGCCCCGTAACATGGTGCGGGCAAGGTCACATGCCGTTTTGGACCACACCCGGCTCACCATCCGTGTGTGTTATTCTCATCCATATGTCGTGCATCATCACCATACATGCCAGATGGAGAAGACCCCGTCGCCGGGCCGACGCTCAAACCGCTTCAAGCAAACATGCATGCCCAGTCTACATTGTTGCTAGAATTCACATCGTCATTGGCCCAGCTGACGGCTCGTCCATGCGGTGTTGAATAAGGAGACAGCAGACACCTGGCTATATATGCGTCCGGGCAGCGCTGCACGGGGCAAGTGACAAGCAACGGGGGAGCCACATAGCGCCCCGACTTGCTAGCGCCAGCCCATAGCGGTTGTGTCGGCTAAAACTCTGCCAGTGATGAGGACAAGTGCCACGCAACGCCAGAACTACTGCAAAGAGCATGGCATGGCTACGAGGACGTTCGATCGGTCAGCATGGTGCATGGTCTCTTCCCGCTTTGTACCGACATCGCGAACGACTACCTCGCTCAAGCATGATGACCAGCCTTTGCCGGCCCAAGAGTACAATCATTTGGATGACGTGATTTGGGCGGGGCTCACATCGCCACTCTCTTCGTGGCTCTCGACGAGTTGCTACCCTACGATCCGGATGCTTATCAAGACTTCACCCTCTACCTCGTGCGTGCTCGCAAACACGCCGAGGTCATCGATAAGGCGTTCCGTTTTCGTTTCGCCTGCTTGCCGAGGTTGAAGGAGATCAAGCGTGTGCACGATGACCATGGGGTACTGGACGTGCGCCGGGCTCAACATTTTTAGCCAACGGTGCAGCATTTGGGCTATGCGGACTTCGGGGACATGGTGCGTGACTACGAGCGCCGGGTTTTCGTGGCGTCCGTCGCCAACAACGCCAAGGCCACCGCTAACGCTCGTGTGTTAGCGACACTCAAAGGTCGCGGTCGTGGACGTGGGCGTGGCGGCGGCGGTCGTGGGCGGGGTCGCGAAGGTTAGATTGAATGAGTGATGTCGTGGGGCGCCTTCCGCCGTCGGAGTTGCTGGAGCTTTGCGAAGACTCATTTCGGTGAACGCCGCACGCGGCGAACCCTAGCAGCTCATCGACGGGATGAGCGCCCCGTGTTCGGACTGCAAGCCCCTACCCTGCATACTGCATGTAGACCTTCCTTGGTACGGTGCTTGTTACATGCACAGCCGAGTGCGGCTCAGCCATCCGCATGCATGCGCCTGGCGGTTCAATACACCCCATCTCCCGAACAATTTCTTCACTGTATCCGTCGGTTGTTACGGGCTACACCTGGCGCGCAACGACCTTCATTCGCGCGTGTATGTTACGCGCGAGACGCGCGCTACGAGCGCGACAAGCGCGCGGGGCGGCCCTCCTACCTGAAGCTTGCTCCGTAAATCCGTACCGGTGCCCAGTCTAATCCGTCGTCCAGCAATTACCGTCTCAGTGCCGACAACTTAACGGAAGCCGACAATTAGTTTGCCGGGATGGCCCGAACACATGTTACCACGTCGGTCAAACGACGCACTTACGTAGTTGACGAGCCCGAGGCTTCCGCCCCATTGGGAGCTTCCCTTCGGGCACTTCTCCAAGAGGCGTTCGGTTCGGATGAGCTAGGCCAGCGCCCACTCGGCCTCCTCTCCAGCGCCCTCACTGCCCAGACTCTACGGTGCAACTCTGGTAATCTGTCATGGTTCGCCGAGTTCTGCCACGACTCGGAAAACATCACCCCAATGGAGGTGGCCACTGCCACTTTCGCTGGGTACGTCGCTTGGATCCGTGAGCGGGGTCATATTGAGGCTAAGTTGTACAGTTGTTGTACCTGTCGGCCATCAACACATTCTTCGAGCTGCACAACATCGATCCCATTGCGAAGGACAACATGCATCTCACTGCCGCGGGTCGTGGCCTCATGCTCAGGCAACGCCGCCTAGACGCTGTCGCTTTGCGAGTCCCATCGCCGATGAAGCTTATTCACTCCTTCGTCGAACGTGCCGAGCTCATTGTTCATGACGCTCCTCCCCCTGAGTACCTCTACGACTTTGCGGGCCCTCATGGCCGCGGTTGGCAACTTGATGTTTTTCGCTCTGGGGCTTTCTAGAGTGTTGCCCAGTGCGGGACGTGCACGCCGACTCTTACACCATTACCCTACATGTGTACCGCGAGAAGGGCCGCGCCGGCCGGCGCTATCCCCGACGACTTGCGTCTACCGCTCCTACCCATGAAGGAGCACCCCTCTCGTCGCCCGTCTAATGCCCCACTACATCGACAACGTCCAGTATTCCCCCATTGGCCGAGACAAGCTTTTGGGCGCTCACTTCTAGCGAGCACTCCAAGTCGTGGACTGCCGCTACAATGACGGATGGCTCTTTACGGCCATTCGTCTCATCGGTGCTGCCCCTCCTGCCGACACCACATGGTCCTCCCACAACCTTCTCAAAGGTGCCGCCTCCGCTGCGAACTCCATGGGAGTCCCGCCGTCCCACATCTGCCACCGGGCAGAGGAGGGGTTGGGGTACCCCAACGCGCTGTTGGCATGCACCGGGGAGAGGAGGGGCCCGCTGCGTGGTTGGTCACGCGGATATGCAGCGCTTGCATAGGCAGCTCCGCGAATGGCCCCTACAACAATGTCGGTCAGCCGCAGCTATGTAGTGCCCGCGGCCGCGCCGGCCTCCTCGGTCTGTTGCTCCGGCAGAGCGCCGCCCCGCGCCATGTAAAGGATCATGGCCCGGGTTTGGGCTTGCTGGCCGGGTTATTCTCGGCGGTGTACGACCGCCCGCAGCTCCACTAGCATGGCGTCCCGGCAGAGGTGGTCCACCGAGGACTCGCGGCCTCGGCTGCCTTCCCTCGGCGGCCCTCATGCCGGCGAGTTGACGCTGCTAGTGGTTCGCCGGCCGTGCGGGCCGGCCGGGCTACGTGAGCAGCTCCGCGGTGGCGTCGGTTTGGTGAGCGGAGCGTGGCGGAGAGGGCTATCTTCGCCGGGGAAATACACGTCCGGTCCGGCTGGTTGTCTCGTCGTTCGGTGTTGACCGCTGCCTCCACCGCGGGTAGCTCGATCGTCGGAAGATACGGTGTTGCGACCGCCTCCGGGACGTTAATGGCCGGAAGCGCCTCATCGAGCCCCAGGAGGTTCTCATCCATGTGGTCCGCGTCCGAGTTTGCTGCCGCGGGGGGCAAGTGGCTTGGATGCGCGCAGCACGCGTGTCTCGGCGCTGGCGCGCGTCGCGATCATGTAGTCGACGTAAATGGGCTACTGCCCTTGTCGGAAAGTCCGCGCGAGAGTCGTTTTGGGTGGTGATTTCCCAGGTTATTTGGGTCGCGATCTCACCCATCTCAATCACCGGCGCATTCCGCACGCGCATGCAGTCCGTGGTCTTCAACGGCCTCTCGATCGGGTCGTTCTTATTCTCGGTTGCCGTAGTTGGTGTAGACCCTCCCTATGCTTAGTTGACTTGTTCGCCAGCTCCGACTTAATATGTTTCCTCTCATCTATCCCGGCCCGTAGATAGAGCCGAGTGGGGACGTCGCTGCGTAGGTTGACTGACATCTCATCTACAAGACCCGGTAGTTGTCCAAGGCTGAAGCGGGGCAGCTTTCGGAGCCGGGCTGATCCGGCCGCGAGTCCGAGATGTATGCTGCGTCTTCGCCGGTGTAACATGTAATCCTACCACGCCACGTCTATAGTGTTACATATTACACCGGTGGTGGCATAGGGTGTGTTTATTGTCCATGACGCCCCGTTGATGTGCAACGTTGTTTGTGCGGGCCTGTCCATGTCTTGGTCAAAACATGTGTGCAGCCGGCAGCTGGCGGTGAGGGCCAAGCCATGCTCACTGATCAAGATATGGTAACAACCGTGGCCGCATATTACGAGGATTTTACGAGGATGTCTGGCATGCGTGGATGGTCCGAACGGATCGGTATAGCTGTGCAGCAATGGATCCGTGCAATCAGCAGCCGCGACAAGGTACGAACAGTTTCGGATTTTCTGAAATCGGCATCATTCATTAAAAGGGCCGTTGACCGGCATTTGCACATGACATGACCTAGCCTTGCCCACGTGCATGTTGTTGCGGCCCGCTCTAGCTCCGTGGATAAATGGTCCTCGATGGCTATATATCTAGTCGCTATATAAATAAAAGGGTGCGTCGCCTACTCAGGGCTTTCCGTTAGTCGATCGCTTCCCGAACGGCCGTGGTAGAGACGCTGCAAGGGTTTTGTTTCGCCCCCAGGACAGGACTAGCATTAGTGAAACCCTTGCAGCGTCTCTACGACAGCCGTTTAGGCAGCGATCCAGTTACGGAAAGCCCTCGGTAGAGGTAGGCGTTTAGTCATCAAGCAAATTGCCGAAGCATTCTGCAAAACTAATTGAAGGCCAGCTACACAATTTCCAATACTGATGGATCACCGTCTAAAACACTGCCATGAAACCCGCCACTGACCACGAAAGGTCCGCCGGTCATTCGATCCGTCGGCCCAACGCTGCAAGGTTAATATTTCACTGTTGCGAGCAGTTTTGTCCCTGGGACGGGGGAAAAAAACAGCCCCGCCTGTTGTCGGTGCGCTTCCTTCAGTTTTCCTTGATGCCCGAATGACGCGAAGGCTTTCGGCATCAGGGGCAGCGGACGACCTGGGGCGCTGACGCCAACTCGGCATCAAAGGGGGCGCGCCCCGGGCCAGTTCCTCCCACCCGCCGCCCTCCCCCACTCGGAGATACCAGCCCTGCCTAGGCATCGTCAGCGACAGCGCCACTCAATTGATTACCGCATCGCCAAACCCCGCAAGCGGCGCGCGCCCCACCCTGCAGTGCTTGCCCAGGCGGTGGGCAGCAAGCGAGGTGGAAATGGAGACGGGAGGTGCGGGCCCCTTGGACGAGGACAGCGTCGAGCCGCAGCAAGGCTGCGTGGGTGACGGGGTGGCAGCGGAGGGGGGGGCGGCAGCGGGGCCCGCCCCGCTGCTGGACCTGCCCAGCCCGGCGGGCGCGCTGCAGCTGTGCGCTGTGCAGCGCACGACACTGCAGCGGCTGGCGGACAGCGCCGACCGACTGGAGGCCTTCAACCGCGCCTCGGCGGAGCGCCACCAGGCTGTGGCGACGGAGATGGGGCGCAACACCGCGCTGCTGCGCACGCTGCGAGGGGATGTGGTCGGCGTGCTCAAGCGGGTGGCCGAACTCAAGCGGAAGCTGCGCGCCAAATACCCCGACCAGTTCGAGCCGCCCCCGGCCTGATACGCGCTGCCATAACACCCCATTAACGCCCCGCTCCGGGCCGTGCCGAACCACCCGAACCAAGCTGTGGAGCGCCCCAAGTCCTCTTCACACCAAGTGGCTAGGACAGTGGGCGCCTCGCGGATCAGCCCGCTCCCCCTGGCGCGCCAACTGTAGCTGCTGTGACCACATGGTGGGGCGTGCGCCAGCCCTCCGACCTCCCGCTGCACACGCAAGCACGCCCAGCGAGCCTCCGCCAAGCCGTAAGGGGCGGCCTCGCCCACACCAGCGGACCGGCGCATGTCTCATCTGGTGTGTGGCGCAATTGAGTGATTCGGCAAGAGAAATGCGCCCGACCGTTAGTTGGTGGCAAAAGGGTCTTACTCGCAGAATTCCCGATGGGCACGGACTAGCGACATGACTACACGCACTACGATTGCGCACCAACACCGATGTAGCCGAATTGAAAGTGGCAGCGATGTACAACATGTTGACCTGGAGCTCTCCTCCACTCAAGCCTAGCTGCAATGAGGGCCCTCCTGTGGTTGAACTTGGTGACTTACTATCTGTTGGGAGTCTGCCGGTGCCTGGTCCCTGTCCGTGCCCCCGGTCACCCCATCCGTTGCAACAACACAGCAGCGCCTGCTGGCGCCATGTCCTGCTTGCATACCATGTTGAACAATGAAACAATAGCACTTACAGAATTACCATGGCGGGCTGCGGGCAGCCAATCTTGTCTCGGAGCCCGTCGTGTGCCTCCTTGGAGCCCCCCCCGCCCTCCCCCCCCCCCCCCCCCCCCCCCGCCCCCCAACAAAGTAATCACTCCAAATAGTGGTAAGACAAGTACCCGGGTACAGCTTGCGCATGGCAATTCGATAACATGTCTCACTTGGGGTCTAGGATCCGCGAGTCAAGGAAACCACACCACCGGGACGATGTTCGCTGCCTCCCCAGTCCACCCCCACACTTTCGGAAAAGTCCTGATCCCGATCCTGATATGGCACCATGACATGTTGGGGTGCAGATAGACAGATAAATTCACGGAGTATAGGTGAAAGAACGGTCATGTGGCTGATGCATCACATAAACTGTGTAGCGTAATGAAGAAGATGATATAATGTAAAACAGATATGCTGATATGTGCTGTTGCCGCATAATCATCATGCCCATCCAACATGTGGATGAATACAGTTTTCATCATAGGAATGTGATGATGATATTCTGGACAAGCAGCTGTCACATCGCACAGCGCTGCTACTCTACTAGCCATTCCAAAACTACACAAAATGTACAGTATGATTGGAAATATCATATGATTTGTAATGGAAGTATGATTGGATGACGTCATTACTGGGTAGAGTATACATAAATGTCATCAGCAGTTCTTGCAGTAGCAGCTTGACTTTTTATTGCTGCGCCGGGCATATAACACCAGACTGTGAAAGTCTGGTAGTCAATATACTGCCTCGCCAGCAGCGCAGTGGACAGACCTACTCACTGACGACGCTGATGAGCGAGATATTAAATAATCAAATGGTTTCGGAGCAGTACCCCATCAGTATATAGTTAAAATTTGTATGTATATAATAGTGCCTGTCGCCAGTCCGCAAGAAAGGTCGGTTCGTGGCTACCTAAGGGCAGGGCGGTGGAGGAGACATGGGGATGGAGGGGTCGCGAGGGCTGCGTGCAGCGCCGATTGAAAAATATCAAAATAGAGGGGCTAATGCTCCGAAACCATTTGTTACTTCATTTAACTAATTCGCTTGCTCGTCGTCTACATTAACAGCTGGCAGTTACTGTATTCTAGTCTGATGACGGTGTTATGCTGGGCCCATGGGTCAGAAGTACTATCGATCTGCCGCTACCGGTGGTGCTAGCGCTCACATAGTTGCTATGCACGTGTATACATAGTATATATAAACCCAACGCACATATCGCGCGGGATGGTGGCGTCGGTTTGCTGCCCGTCATAGTGTGACACTTACAATGTCTGCATACGATACGAGCCTAAAATGTACACCTGAGGCCATGGCAAGCATACATGCGAAGATATCACGCGGCCGTGGAGCAAGCGCTTTGCTTTTGAGGCAGATGTCGCCTCGGTTGTCAAATAGCGATGCTTGTGCTGTCAGCTTGCTGTGTCGATACTGTTTTTTACCCGCGATCCATGCACATGTACGCTGGTCTGGTGCTCAGGAGGATGCGCGTGATAACATGCGGTTGCAGGTGGCTTCCCTCCCGCTTGCCGAATCCGCAACTACTGGGTTTGGGACTACTTGTATGCAACGCTTTGGTGCAGCCCCTACTGGCATCGGCCAGCCAGCTCTGCTACACGTCGGCGCCGACACCTGAAGCAGGCCAGGAAGCGCACGCAGCAGGTGGCTGTGTATTGGAGTGTGTGCATGGGAAGGGCTTGCAATCAGAAGACCAGGGCGAAATAGGGTCCCCAAGGCCGTGGGCGCATTACAGTGCCTGTTGTTCTGCTTACCCTCCGGCCGCTGCCAAGACAACATCCTGCTTGGCAAAGGGAGGGGGGGGGGGGGGGGGGGGTGATGGGAAGTTGGGGGTGGGGGCGCGGGGGAGAGGGGGGGGGGGGGGGGGCTCCAAAACACTCTAGTGCCATCGCACTGATGGAATGAGGCGGCACTGCAAACCGACATCCGGCGGCCTAGGACCTGGCCTTCCAGGCGGCGATCCAGTCGCGCCGCTCCGCCTGCCGTGTCGCCATGTCAGCCTCCGAGGTCATCGCCGCGGGCCCGTCCACGCCTGCGCCTGCACCCTTCGCCTGGCTTTCCTTCCAGGCGGCGATCCAGTCACGCCGCTCCGCCTGCCGCTCGCCCATTCCGGCCTCCGAGGTCAACGCGGCCGGCCCGGCCGCCGCACCGCTGTCCTCCTCCTCTGTCTCCACCTTCTCCTCCTCAACCTGGGCTTCCTGACCAACTGACACGTACTCACCCTGCAACGCACGCCAATGCCGTGTCACACCGGTTAGCACCAGGCCAGTGAGACAGTAGGAACATAAAGGGGAGGGGGGGGTGAGAGGGGGGGGGGGGTGCAACATCCGATTTGTTTCGCTGATCCCCCAAAATCAACAAGCTGTTTTGCCCCATGAGTCAGAGAGTCTGCAACAGTCTCTTTGTGTGTTCTGACAGATTTCCAGATACACGTGGCGCTTCCTTATTAGCGGGAGGGGGGGGGGGGGGGGGGGTTAAACAGCAGCAGCCGCATATATCGAATCCAAAGCGCGGTCATGTGACAGCGGCACTGTTTCCCGGCCACAGCCGCCCCGGTAACCCAGCCACCAGCGCACCTCCATCTGCTTGGCCATCTGGTCCATCTTTGCCTTGAGCTTGGCAAAGAAGCCGCTGGGCCCGGCCGGCTCCGCCTCTTCGACCGCCACCGGCTGGGGCTCCGTCGCAGCCACAGACTCTGGCGCAGCCACGGGCTCCGGCTCCGGCTCAGCCACGGGCTCCGGCTCCGGCTCAGCCACGGGCTCCGGCTCAGCCACGGGTTCCGGCTCCGGCTCAACAACCGGCTCCGGCTCAGCCACTGGCTTCGGCTCGGCCACGGGTTCCGGTTCGGGCTCAGCCACGGGCTCCGGCTCAGCCACGGGCTCCTCCGCTTCCGCCGGCTCATCCACGTAGACCGTCTCCTGTTTTGCGCCGCCAAACAGGCCGCCAAACAGCCCCTTGGGCTTCTCCGCCACCTCCTCCTCCTCCTCCTCGGCCTCCTCTTCCTCCGCCTCGGGCTCATCCACCTTTGCTGGGCGGCTCGGGGCAAACGCGCCGCCAAATACCTGCGCGGTGGTAGTCCGTAAGCGAATGAAGCGGCAGAAGACACAACTTGCCCGCTCGCACGGCACTATATGTAGAATGACATGACGTAAAAGGTAACAGTAACATCAATTATAGCTAGCGATAAAAGTACCATCATAAACATATTCATTTCATCTATTCATCTATGACTACGGTATGTTTGTATGATGTAAATCATGACACATAACATGTATGGTTGCCGCCCCGGTTTCAGTGTGCTGTCGCAGGTCAAATGTACACAAAAACATAGCGATTGTTCTTGTAGGTTGCATGCCAGTCCAATCTGAGGCCTATCATGAGGGTTATAAGTTATACTAGAATAACTTAACATACAATTGACATAGTATGCATTATACCAATGGCAGCGGTATACCAGGATGTCTTTTACAGTAGTAACATTGCAACATTTGCAGTAACATTGCAGGAACAGATACGGGCACCAGCGCAATTACAAGGACATTCATATAAGAATATGCACTGCAGCTCAGAGGCAAAGTTAGACAAAACAGTAACCGATACACAACTGACGTACGAACATTGTGCTAGCACCCCGATTCTGGGAATTTAGATGCGGGCCCGCATTTAAGTGAGGGTTGGAACACCGGTTGGAACCGGTTGGAACCGGTTGGAACACCGGTTCTTGTAAGTGTACCGACGCCCACATGTAAGTGAGGGACGGAACACGTACACGTACACGCACACGCACACACACACACACACACACACACGCGTGCGCGCACACGCACACGCACACGCACGCACACACACACACACACACACACACACGCACGTGCGCTTTGGTGAAGTGGGGCATGGGCAGCGCCAGCCTCTCACCATCGGCTTAGTGCCGTCCGCTTCCGCCGCCTCCTCGACCTCTTCCTCCTCCACAGGCTCGGCCTTCTTGCCGCCAAATAGGCCGCCAAAGAACGACTTCTTCTCAACCACCTCCTCTTCAGCTTCCTCCTCCTCGGCCTCGCGCGCCATCTGGCGGCTACTCTTGGTGGCAAAGCGCCCGCCGAAGGCCTTGGCCTGCGGCTTGGCCACCACCTCCTCCTCCTCCTCTTCCTCCTCCTCCTCCGTGGCCGGCGGCTGCCTCACCTTGCCTGCACCAAACAGGCCGGCAAACAGGTTGCCCACGCCGCCGGTGGGCACAACGCCGTCCTTGGCTAGCCGGAAGGTGACGCCGCCCTCGTCGCCGCCGCCGCCCAACGAGAGTTCCGCGCCCGGCTTGAGTGTGGCGGGGATGTTGGGCTGCAGCAGCGCGCCGTCAATGTTGGTGCCGTTGGTGGAGCCCAGGTCGGTCACCATGACGCCGGCGGCCGAAGCCTCGATGCGGCAGTGCTTGCCGGACACTGAGCCCAACCGGCCAGGCACACAACAGGGACGGGAGAAAAAGGGGGGGGGGGGGGGGGGGGGGGTTCAGCGGAGCGGCCGCCAATCATAGGGATGGCGCGTACCCAGTAAATTGGGTTTGCGGGTCATGAAACTTATGCATTGTTTTGCACCATCGGGTTGAAGATGTCGCGCAATATTCGTGGTGTATTATGGTACACCCGTTATGACTCTACCATTGTCTACATATATAGATATTCATGTTCATATGTATGGGCCTGTACATACTTTACCTCTCTTAAACCAGCAATTACCATTAAATCCCAAGAGGCATTACGGCACACATGGGCTGTGGGGGCGGGGGGGTGTCTCACCGGTGCCGCTGTCCAGCGTGATGGTGGCGAAGCGGTCGCGGCCCAGAGTCTGCGCAGCAAGACATTGAACATCAGCACCGAAGCAATGGCTGCGTGCCAGACATGCAACAGGCACCGAGTGTGGTGTGACAGCGAATTGCGGAGGTGTGTGTGTGTGTGTCTGTATATGTTGGAGAGAGGGGGGGGGGGGGGGGGGGGACTCACGATGGCCTTGCCAAAGGGCAGCTCCACGTCGACCGCAGCGCCACCCGTCGCAACGAGGGTAAACTCTGGGCCGGCCGCCTCGTACTCCTCCTCCTCCTCCTCCTCCTCCTCCTGGGCAGGCGCCTTCTTCCCCCACAGGCTGAATGACTTGGGCTTCTGCACCACCTCCTCCTCCTCTTCCTCCTCCTCTTCCTGGACTGCAGCCTTCTTTCCCCACAGGCTGAACGACGTGGGCTTCTCAACCACCCCCTCCTCCTCCTCCTCCTCCTCTCCCTCCACCGGCGCAGCCTTCTTGCCACCAAACAGACCGCCAAACAGCGGTTTCTTCTCCGCAACCACAACCTCCTCCTCCTCCTCTTCCTCCACCTCCTCAACATAGAAGTCCTGGCTGCTGCCGCCAAACAGCCCACCGAAGAGGCCCTTCTTTGGAGCCTCCTCCGCCTCCTCCTCCTCCTCCTCCTCTTCCACCTCCTCCTCCACCGCCACCTTCTTGGCAAACAACCCACCGAACAGCGGCTTCTTCTCCACGACTTCCTCCTCCTCCTCCTCCTCATACTCCTCTTCCTCCCCCGCCGCTGCCTTCTTGCCAAAGAACCCACCAAACAGCGGCTTCTTCTCCACCACCTCCTGCTCCTCGTACTCCTCCTCCTCTTCTGCAGCGCGCGCTGCGGCGGCCCCAAATAGCCCACCGAACACGGCCGCCTTCTTGGCTGTGGGAGCGGTACCACCAGCCGCCGCCGCACGGCGCGCCTCTGCCGCCTCTGCGGCCGCGGCGCGGCGCTCCTCCGCCGCCTCCGCCGCCGCGGCGCGGCGCTCCGCCGCTGCTTGGGCTGCGGCGCGCTTGCGCTCCTCCGCGACACGGCGGCGCTCCTCTGCAGCCGCGGCGGCCGCCGCACGGCGCTCCTCCGCGGCAGCCTTGCGGTCGTCAGCTGCTGGCGACCTCACCATCTTCGCGCCAATCAAATCGCACACATTGCAGCTTTCAAGCGACAGCGGCGTATGCATGCCCCTGCCCCAGCTTGCTGCCCAACTCTGCCACGACCGACTCGTTCGACACATGTACTCTGTCCCAAAAAGATGCACCATCGCACCGTCCACGCACAAGCGCTTGCAGGGCAACTAGTGTGGGCGTATAATTCAGTACAGTTGAACACATACTCATGCGCATACATCGTATGTTTGAGCCGGGCAGTGTCTCGTTTGCCGCTGTAGAAAAGTAGAGAGGGGGGGGGGGGGGGGGGGGGCTGTTGCATTTCCCTCGAGTAAACAGCCGATAGGTGGGTTCACGAGTACAGTATATATCCTGCAGAATGCACATGTACTGTATATAATAAATATCTGCACGAGTGGTGTAACATACCAGCTGCGGGTACCTGGCTATAGGTAGAACCTGGAGCACCGCAATAAAGGAGTGTCGCATCGACAGCAATGTTCCTGATATTGGAAGAACTATATGCCTGATGCTTGCGTGCGACCTTGGAGGATGTGCGGCAGTCAGGCGAATCTTTATGATACGGACGCTGATAGTGACCGTGTACGGTGTATGCAATACACCATGACTGAATGGATCCAGCCGCGGGGCCATTTGAAGCTGATACTCTAAACATAAGAAATATATGATTCCTAAACCTGCAGCATAACTGCTTGTGGAAAACTTGCCCCCAAAGTAATGCCAGGATAGATGGTTTATGTTGGGACGAGCTGGATATCACTATCTTTCGCACATCGCATTGGCTGGGTGTATGTTTTCGGTGCTTTAGTGCCATATGAGTATTCGTCATGAATCCTACAGCGAAGAACGTATTGGTCAGCCGCAGTGGTTCGGAATCTGTGAGCGGGGCATCCATCCGCAGCCGGGGCTGTTGCGTGTGCGGGGCGCAGGCCGGCGCCTGGGTCTAGGCAATCCGTTCCGTTCCATGCCAGGTCAGGGCGGGTGGGCGGGGGGGGGGGGGGGGGGTTAAGATGGTGGTTGTACCTGGGTACCAGAGCCACGGGTACTGCTACGCGCGGGAGCCGCCTTGCCGCTCTGGGTCTCCGCCTTGGCGCCGCCGCCAAAGAGGCCGCCGAAGAGGCCGCCACCGCCGCCGCCTGACGCCGGGGCCTCCGAGCGGCTGGAGCCGGTGGCGCGGCTGCCGGCCGTCGCTGCCTGGCGGCGCGCCTCCGCGGCCTCCGCCGCCTTGGCGCGCCGCTCGGCCGCCGCCTGGGCAGCAGCGCGTTTGCGCTCCTCCGCGGCGGCGCGGGCCGCGTCCTGCTTTGCGGCTGCAGCGGCACGCGACTCCTCACGGGCGCGCGCCTGGGCGGCCTGAGCAGCAGCCTTCTTGGCTGCGGCGGCCTCCTGAGCCTGCGGCCACCGTGTGCGCGTGTGTGTGTGGGGGGGGGGGGGGGGGGGGGGGGTTAACTGCACTGTTGTAAAGCATGGCGCCACTGTTTCACTACACGGCGGGGGACAAACCAAATTGTTTCCTGTCAAGGATTTTTGGGAGTTGCGGGTTAATTCCCAGGGAATATACTGTCATCTGTTTGCATGTAATACGGCCCGGAAAAATTAATCCTGTTACTAACATGAACATAGCCATATGGCGACCCCTGAGGCGGGGCTTGAAAACGATACCGAATAGCCAATCCAAGAAATAATACGATACAAATGAAGGGTTTTCACGAGCATGTGAAAGATTGCGTGCTGTATTCTGATGGTGTATCCTGGTAGATCTCCAGGTGTAGTTGTCCTCTTCTCTCTTCGTGGAGCCGTGGGAATGGGGAGAGGGGAGGGTAAATGGGTAGTTAACCCAAGGCGTTAGTTCAGGTACCTGGGCGCGCTTCCGCTCCTCGGCGTCTCTCCGCTTGGCGGCCTCTGCGTCCTTCTTCAGACGGGCCTGGGCCTGCGCCGCCGCCTGGCGCTCCGCCGCCGCCGCGGCGGCCGCAGCCTTGCGCTCCTCTGCCGCGCGGGCCGCTGCCTCTCGGCGCTCCTGCGCCGCCGCCGCGGCCTCGGCCTTGCGGGCCTCCGCCGCCGCCCGGCGCTCCTCTGCGGCTGCTGCCTGGTGTGGTTGCGTCAATCAAAGCTCAGCTCCAAAGCGCACAAAAAGCACCGCTACGCATCTGGCACGAAAAATCCCTGGCAGCGGGATGGTAGCAAAAGGTAGGGCGGGGCCAGGCAGTGAGTGGGGGGTTTTTTTTGGGGGGGGGGGGGGGGGGGGGGGGGGGGTGTGTGCGCCAAATCATTCATTATTTATCTCTGCAACCTTCAGACACTTCTGAATGCACATGTCCTGTCATATATGATTGGCAGAGGAGGACAGCGACAAAGGGACATCAAGAGAAATGTGGCGCGGTGGGTAATAAGGCGTTGAAGCCCGGTGCAACCCCTCTGCCGTTCAAGGATGCAGTTGACCAAAACTGCGCGCGACAGGCAGCGCCGCGGCCGCCGCCCGTCAGCGCAGGACAACCGACGACCGGAAGGCGTCACAGGGCAGGACAAGCTTCAAACACTTCTGATTGCACATGTCCTGCAATATACTTTTAAAAGTTCATGTATAGACATCAACACAATCAAACACTATATAACTGGCTTTGAAGACTTTCCCGCGGCGCCACGACAAGCTACCCTGTTGATGGTAGATTTTTGCAGGGTACCGTAGTAAACGTACATACTTCAGGCACAAGTCTGCACGCGTACAGCACAATACATGTATATATGGAGAGAGCGAGAAAGGGAGAGGGGGGCCGAAGGGAGAGACGCCGCAGCGCACATATATTGCAATGGTATACACCACACAATAAATTGTGGCATGACCAGACCTGTGCGGCCCTGCGCTCCTCCGCAGCTGCGGCTGCCTTCGCCTTCCGGTCGTCGGCACTGGACTTGGCCGGCGGAGAGCGCACCATCTGCACAGTTGTAGGTTGGGGCAGCCAGGCAGTCATGTCAGCGATCACCCGGCACTGTCCAATCCGTCGGCGACGGCTCAAAGCCAGGACAAAGGACAGGACGGGGGGGGGGGGGGGGGGGGGGGGTTGCCTGGGTACCGCTGCGCGGGGCAGCCTTAGCAGGCGAGGCACCGCCCGCTGGGCCGCTCAGCTCAAACTCCAGCACGCCGATCTCCAGCGTTTGGCCGGGCTTGAGCACAGCAGAGCGAATCTACAGGTTGTGCGAGGGCGGGGATGGGTGGGAGCAGGTGGGTGTCAAAGCTCCCCACTATTTCTACCAAGTGCACACGCAGGCATCGCACTGCCCTTTCCCTTTTCCATGGCACGCCCGCATGCTGCAGCTATGCACGGTACTTGGCGCTGAGGGGCGCTCACGTCGCGCCCATTGATGAGGGTCCCGTTGGTGGACTTGAGATCAGTGACCTTCACGCCGCCCTTCACGACCTCCACGCTGCAGTGTTGCGCGGAGATGCCGTCCGCGGCGACCTGTACGTCCACACCGGGCCCGCGGCCCAGCACCTGCGACCACGCACGGCGGGAGTGGCCATCAAGGTATGGCAACACTTGATGTCACAATTGTGTTTGCGGATCACAATTAGAATGGGCTAGTTTGCACCATTGCGTCTAGATATTCCGTGCTACTTTATGGTGCAGTCTAATTGATAGCCGAAAAGATATAGCCATCCTTTTCTTAGGGAAGGGGGGTGAAAAAATTATACATAGCAAACTCAACGAGTGGTTACGGAAATTTATAGCTTCTACCGGATGTGATATTCATACTCTGGTCGTATTTAGAGAACAAAGGCGGCAAAGAGGCGCAGCTGCAGGGCACGAAGGCTTGCCTTGGGCTCGCCAGCCACCAGCTTGATGCTGCGCTTGCCCTGCAGCGTGAAGGTGGTGCCCTCAGCCGCGGGGGACGGCCCAAAGAGGCCACCAAAGAGGCCGCCACCACCACTCTTCTTGGGTGTCTCCTCTTCCGGCGGGGGCTTGGGTGTCTGCAAAAAACAATAATAACATAATTGAGCGGAGCGTAGGGCATATAGATACATGTGCCTGAATGCAGGGATGGCGGTAGATCTTCACATCTACCCTTTGATTCCGTAAGACGGCTCACCCGGATGATCTGGGTGCCGACGGAAGGAGCGTTGGCCGTCTTTTGGGGGGCAGCCTTGACGCGCATTGTGTTGGCCTTGGGCGTGGCAACCGCCTCAAGTACAAACTCGCCGGTGCCGATGGCCAGCGCCTGCCCTGGCTTGAGCACCGCCGAGCGGATCTGCACCACATTCACAGCATAGCTTATCAACGCCGATCCATGGCCTAGCGGAGAACTGAGGTCAGAGGCACTACTGATCGCATGTGCTTCATTGATGTGCACGCAGAATTGGGGAGCGGGCCGGGGGATCACGTCGCGACCGTTGATCTGGGTGCCGTTGGTCGAGCCGAGGTCGGTGACCTTGACGCCGCCCCGTGTGATCTCCAGTTTGCAGTGCTTGCCGGAGATGCCATCGAGGCGCAGGACCACACTTACGCCATCGCCGCCCCGGGAGCCGATTACCTGATGGGACGGGGTCGAGTCAGCTATAGCCCTTGTGGGCAGGGAGAAGGGGGGGGGGGGGTAACCTGCGCTCATGCCATTCTGACTGTAATAGTGCTCGAAGTCAAGCACCAAGGCTGTGTTAAGAGCGTATCTCAGGGATTCAGGAGCGAACAGCGCCAAGCTACCGTCGCATACCTTACCAACGCTCTGAGTCTGCTAAACTGTATTTTTACACCCCCTGGCAAAGAGCAAGAGTTAAATTGAGAGCATATACCACCCAAAAACTTCAAACATCCCAGCTGCAAGTTGCAAACCAGTGAATTACCTCTTGGAAACGCAGTGAAAGCAATGCAGAAGGCCCCCCTCCCCCCTACCCGGCTTATATCTTTGCCGCAACCCCTCTCCACGCTTGGTTTGACGTTACGCCCCCCCCCCCCCCCCCCCCCTGCTACCCCCCTCTTCCCCCTTTTTTTTCCCCGGCCCTGCGCCCTGCCACACACACACTGAAAGTGAGGGGCTCACGCACCACAGTGTCCTCGATCTTGATCGTCTTTGAGCCCTTGAGTACGTAGGTGGTGTCCTCTGTTGCGGTGGAGGAGCCGCCGCCAAAGCCAAAGAGTGCCTGGGTCTTCTGCTTGCCGGCGCGCGCTGCAGCCGCCGCAATGCGGTGCACGCCAGGTGGGGCTCAGGCGGGAGGGTGCGTTGGGCGCGGGTTGGGAAGTTGGGCGCAGAGGGCGCAGGGACACACCGGCAGCAGCGCCGGCGGAGCGCTTGACGGCCACCCGGCGGGCGCCACCACGGAAGAGGCTGCCGCGGGAGGCTAGGCTGGAGGGCGTGCCTACGCAGTTGCACAATGATATTAGGAGACTTGGCCAGGGGCTGCCCCAGATTTCCCACAGCAGAGAGTCACAAACGAGGGCCTCTGCTCCCCATAGCTGCGCCATCATCTGCACCCGCTGCCATGGGATCAGCTCCCTCGGTGGTCGGACTCCGCCCAAACAGTCAGGGACCCCCCTCCCCCCAAAAACGAGACCCCAGCATCCCTGACAGCTCATGATAGCCAATTGGGCCCAGGCCTAAATCCGCCGGCCGCATCTCGAGTGTCCCGTCTCAGCGTGCACAGCCAATGCATCCATCTTCACTCAGTGCAGCCCGCCCCTCACACGCAGCGGTAAGCCATTGCGGGCGCGAATGCAGTGGGGAGGGAGGCCCAGGCAGCAGCAGCTCGCACCACGTGGGCGCAGCCCGGAGCTGGAGCCGGGCACAGGCGCGGCCCGGCGGCTGGCCAGGGCACCCGAGGTTGGTGCAG
This sequence comes from Tetraselmis striata, assembly GCA_006384855.1. Taxonomy (NCBI): domain Eukaryota; kingdom Viridiplantae; phylum Chlorophyta; class Chlorodendrophyceae; order Chlorodendrales; family Chlorodendraceae; genus Tetraselmis; species Tetraselmis striata. The sequence continues at coordinate 72,331 of VCJN01001819.1, forward strand.
TCAGGGCCGACTCCATCTTATCGCATGCAGGGAGCGGCTGTCGTCCCTGCAACGCTGCCGTCACGGCCGGGAAATCAGCCAGAGGGTTTCGCGTATTGAGCAGGCAGTACGGGGCTAGTAGGTGAGGGAGAAGGAAAATTAAGAGCAAGGAAGATAGGGGAGGGTGGTTAAAGCAAGGGGGGGGGGGGGGGGGGGGGGGGGGAGGGGGAAGGGTCTAACTGTTAATGTGCGTGGCAGCGGAAAGGGCGCTTAGCAGGCAAACGGTAAAATGCACATCTCTCCGCAGGCGGCACCCGTCAGTGTATAATTCTGATATAGCTTATCACAATTGGGGTGTGCGGGAGGGCGTACAGGAGGCGACGGGCGGAGTCGGCGAGCGCGTGTGGTGAATTTATATCAGATGGTTTCTGCGAGCGCTCCGCGTGGGGGGGGGGTGTTGGGGGGGGGGGGGGGGGGGGGGGGGTCAGCAAAGGGGCGCCGACGAGCTGGGATGTTCGCCCGGTGGTGGCGGGGCGCGGCCGGGCGTAGGGCCGTTGTTCAGGCTATCGAGGCGCCAGGTTTTCAAAAGATGCCGTGGTCGACACGTGGAGGCGCGTTAAACGGGTGTGAAGAAGTCGCAGCAACTGATCCTCGCTATCGTCGCTGATATTTTCCCGTCCGTACGGGCATCACAGCTAGCAGAGGCTCTCGCCAGCGGGGTGCGGAGCGAGGTCACACGACGCAGGGCAACCGGGTTTGCGAACCTTCAGATTGACTTAGTCTCGGGGGTTGGACTCAGCAGTACCAAAGGCAGAGAGCAGGTCAGCCAGAGTATCTTGGTGAAAGGTGAAGGTGCCCAGCCGAGCGAGATGCGGAGCCTGATGATGGAGGCTTTTTGCGCGATGGCGCCATGGTGGTGCGTGCTAGCAGTCGCGCTGGCGCCGTGCGGCGGCGTCAGAAGGACAGCCTGCCACGATTGGATACGAGTATTGATACAATCTACTATATCATGGCCAAGCTGGAACTTCCGCACGTACCCATCCCGGGCCGCAGGTAGATATGGATAGCGAATCGGTCCCGCCCCCAGCAGCAACAGCCCGAACTTCCCATCATATCGCCATGGCAGGCTGCCGTCGTGCGCCATCATCGAAAACATCGCGAGTAGTCGCTAGACTTCATCGTTCAACTTACCTGTACAATACTCGTATTCCGCGATATTCAGTATGCTGGTCCTGTGCACTTCAAATAAATATTAATTACATGAGCTAGCAGCAGAAGGCGATATCGGAAAATAAATCAAATGATTCTGCGATCGTCCAGACGGATCGTCCAGCAGCACGACGATGGGATCAGTACCAGAAGCGCTAGTAAGATACGGTACGCGGGTACGAGATGGATACTCTGAAGGGATTAAATTCGAATGAAGGGATTATTAAGGGAATGTGGGATTCTATGCTTTATCGGGTTCGACCAATCCTATCGTCCCGAGATTCTCCAATATTCTTGGTAGTACCTAAGTACGAAACCCGCAGCCTGCGGGCGACGCGCGCGCCATCTGCTATTGTTGCTGCTGATTATTTATTGACGCACCGTACTTGCTTGTACCCTGAGGTCGAAAGTACCACCATACATGCAGCAGGTACCTGCCAGCAGATCGATGGAGAGAGAGAGAGAGAAACCTTAGAAGCTGTAGGTGGTTTGAGGGCAGGGTGATTAATTAGAGTAGGGCAGTAGGGCATGGTGGTATGAGTATCTCGATGATATATATTTGGCGCATGCGGGTATTTTTGGTACAGCACCATTTTTTGGGTACACGTTGGTAATTTTATGCTCCCTTCATCTTGGCAAAGCATGGCTCAACCACGCAGGGAGATAAACAATTCTAGCGCAAACGCGATACTGACTAAGCGCCAACGGCGGGGCAGGGGAGTTTCATTCGTAACACCAACCTAGTTGAATCTTGATAGGCCCTACTGGCCGGGAAAAAACAGCCTTTCTGTGCCGCACTCTTGCAGTGCGAAGAAAGATACAGCAGGAATCCATCCGCTTAATCTGAAACGTTTTTCTTACAGAGAAAATACCAACGTATGTTGCTGTACAACACTCATGCTGCACCATTCTGATGTAATATAAGTTTTTGCACACAGAAATCTGCGAGTATCCCCACCTTAGTGCCAGAGCCATGAGGCTGCGGGGCCATGAAGCCTCGTCTTTCAGTGCATGCAAGCCTCCTACGCCTAGGAGGCAGCCGCTTCGTCCGGTTATCGCACTTGTAAAAATGTTTTTCGGCGGTGGCGTTGTTTGGCACAAGGCTAGAACCACTGCAACACGGTCACTGCACATGGGGACAACATGTTGGCGGTGTAGCTACTGTCCGTTCGCTTTTGCACGCGCGCTCCCGGTGGTGGGTGGATATATGCATGGCATGTATGACGCACAAGTTTGAGACCAATCAATGCATGCTACTGTTGCAGTGCCTGGGCGTTTCCATGACAGTGTGCCAATAATGCATCCATTTCTCCAAAATATGCAATCTCCAAAATACCCCACCATTTTCCAAGCTGCAAGATAAGCGCCGTTGGCTGCGCCTCGCTGAGTTAAAGCAGTACACATAAAGTGCTTTCGATTTCACAGGGGCGTGCTTATATCACCCGCGCCGTGGGCGAAGCCCGGTGTCGCCCCCATCAACAACTTGCAATTTCACGACTAGCGCATATGCCCCCGCACATATTGTAGCACAGGTCACCCATGACCAAAGGGGAGTGGCCGAAATGACGACGGGGTCGACGCGACGTGGAGACGCATCCAAGAGGTTCCTCGCGCCTGGGAGCTTGCGTGGATTGACGCATTAAATACCATTATCATGCCCCCCACCCACAATGAGTTGCCTGCCTGGCATGCTAGAGTAGGGGGTATTGTTTGACAGCCCATACACTTTCGCCATTTATCGGAATGTGTTAATAAACGGCTAGCACGCTCTGCTCACGGTCTTTATAGTCCTCTACTCAGATCTAAATTCTGATAAAACGGCGAATTGTTGTGAATTTCCGCGTGATTGCAAGATTACTGTTGTTTGTATGGCACAGCCAGTTTGCGAAGGTCGCATGCAGCCCGCTGGCTGACGATAGACGCTTGACCATGCGCCGAGCAGCACGGGGTAGGTGGGTAACTCTTGTATCTCAACGAGCATGGGAGAAAATCACGGTTCTTTATGTTCAAATGCCGGCGTGCAGTGCGCTCATACCGGCCGCAACCCCGTTTTCCAACACATGTCACACTGACGTTGCCTAATGGCAGCTGCCGCGCGCGCACCGCACATTAACGCATTGACCCTAGCACACCATGTGCACGCCTTTTCATGAGTTACCCCGCACTGACCGCCCGCATAGGTTTTGCATGCGCGTATTGAGTTGAGGCGCCCCAAGCGAATTCACACCCATGCAGACTTTTGTGGCCAGCTGTATGTAGCGGCATATAGTGTAGAGGTGACACTCGTGCTAAGGGTGCCGTGAGGCACCAATGACCCGCAGTAATATTGAAAGTCTCAACTGCTCTGCTATAGGCTAGTGAATATATATGACGGCCTCTGGCACACGTAAGAAGATCTTAGTGGCATTCTTATTTTTTGTCCTACTGCATCGGCAGTAGGACAAGAATGCTGCATGGCATCTATCCTGCATACCTCTAATGTGCCCGGTAATATTTTTGCTGCACATGACATACCATGTTAATGCCATGCAGTGAAAATGAAAATCATCTGAGCTAGAAAGCAACCTCTGCAAGAACTGCGTGTTTCCCAGGCATGGTCACTTCAATAAGGCCCCGTGAAAGGGGCGGAAAACAGGTCGGCATCACTGCACGGACAGGTATCTCTTCAGCATGTCAACGGTTAACAGTCCATTGTCCGAAACATCATGCTCTATATATAGATACATAGATAAATAAATATACATATAAATAAATATAAATATATCATAATATATTATATCTTCATCATACAATTGGAATGTAAGGGAGCACCCGGGGGGGGGGGGGGGGGGGGGGGGTGATCAAAACTGCCCCCTGCCTAGTACTCACTTTTCCTGGATTTATTCAGCCATACTGCTCAATGAATCATGGAAGGATTATCAGTGAGCGAGGCTGAGGCTTCTGCATCATCCGCAGACAATCATGACCTCCCCCCCCCCCCCCCCCCCCCCCCCACCCACAACACACACACCATGCCCTTATGCATGCGCCGAGGACTTGACCCAGATTGGTCTTACAAGCCCAATGGCATGGCTGATCATCCCCAATCTCAAGTGCTGGAAGAAGTAAATGCAGCATGCGGAATAAGAACACATTATCATGCTCTTAAATTTTAGGCTATGATATACACGATAAGCACCCAGCAGGGGCGCCACCTAGATGGTCGACGCCACATAGGCCAGCACGGCAATACCAACCACTCCACCAATCACAGTGGCGACAGTCCCTAAGTTGGCAGCATCCTTGTCCAGCATCTGCAGGTTAGCATCGGGAGTGAGTAGCCAGCAAATAGGATCCACATGCGAGACAATTTGAGTTCCCTTAGGAGAGTGTAGGCATGTGGGTTTAGATTGCATCAACATGCTCACCTTGCCAGTGTTCACGTCGAACCGAGAGAAGCGGCGTGGAGGCGCATTGCATTGCGGGCATGTGTAGTCCTCGGAGAGCTCGTTGAAAGGCAGGGTATCCGCGTAGATATATCCGCAGTCAATGCAAATGTGGGTGGCACGCTCCTTCTGCGCAGCAGTGAGACCTCGACCGAAGCGCTTGGGCGCTGGCTTGTTGGGCATCTTCTTGACATCATAGTCCACATTGTCCCCCTGTGTGTAGATAACACAAACAGGGGAAGGAGCGCGCTGCAGGGTGGTGTTCACGAAGGCGAGTTTGTCAGCAGGCCAGAGCTCATCGCCGAAGAAGGAGGAGGTGAAGATCACAGTGTCGCCCGCCTTGATACCGCTCTTGGCACCGTTACCATTAACAGCCTGAGGACATGCATTGCAGCGTAATATGAGGACTCGTGCCGGCAGAGCGATCCAGTCAAGGCTGTTCTCACACAACGTTAATTCTTAGCAGGCTGGGCTTCATGGTTGCGGGACAACGGGGTGCAGGGCGCACAGTCACGGTAAGACCACCCCCCGGGGCTTTGGACTGCTTCAGTTTTAGGCCCAGAGGCTTGTCGATCTCAACCTGTCGGCATCCATGACACGCCAATTCACCAACGAAGACGAAGCTGGCGCGGCGAGATGAGTGAAGGGAGTCGTCGCGGTTCGCAGCTGAAGGCGCACCTGGATGGACTTTTGCTTCGCCTGGACCTTGGTGGAGCGGCGCGCCACTGGGCCAGCGGCCTGGGAGCGGCGGGCGGTGGACAGAGACTTGCCCTGGAACCTCTATTCACGAGAGACGGCAGCACGTCAAACACAAATGTCATTAAGATGCCGTGAATGCGCGCCGTCCACGGCGGGGGACGGGGCAGCGCGTCGACGCCTCGGTAGGCCGGGCACCAACCAACCCACGCCGACAGCCGAGTATTCCGCAGAGGAGTGGCTTGGGGGAGGGGGGGGCGAAGGCGCGCACCGAGCTGGACAGGCAGGTGGAGGCACCCAGGCCTGCGGGCGGAGCGAGGGGCGCCGCAAGGTGGGCTGAGCCACGCGCGGGAGTGCGCGCGACGCCGCGGGCGGCCGAGCCTGGGGCGATAAGGCAGGCAGATGCCATGGTGCTCGCCGATACAATGAAGAAGCTGCCTAGTAATGGTTGTCACAGTGCCGAAACAGCGAGGGCGTTTGGAACTATCAAATACTGTCAGAACGGGGATAATAGTTCGCCGCCATGGTACGCAGCCTGATGCTGCCGGCGTATTATATAAAGATGAGGAGTCTGGAGCAGCAACACGCCGCCGATGGCACCCGCGCTCACAGGTGAATTTGTTCAGAGGCGGCAGGCCACCGGCGCGCGGTGCGTGACGGATAGGGCCGGGATAATCGAGATACGGCACCTGTCCTCCTGTAGTCGCTACCGTAGTAGTTGCTCCCGGTAGGTGTCAGCACGCGCGCTTCAGCCTCGGTATGAGTGTATGACAGGATGGGATACAGTCAGCACGCGATTATTGAATTCATGTGCTCATTGTTAGGCCACGATATACAACATGGCTGCGCTGGCCGTCTGGCTTCGGCATCACTTTACGTGGCGGCATGTACACAATTTTATTCGTCGTGGAAGAGGCTGGCTGGCGGCCTGGCGCTACCGCCGCTACTTTTTGTTTCGTCCCTAGCCTCGGGCAAAAATGTTGTATACATACAACATTATTTATTTATTACATAAGGGCTTTCACAAAAGCGCACTACAAACAGAACTAACTTCAACTGTGAAAGGTTGCCAACAAAAGAGAGACATAAGCCTGAAACCAAGGTCGAACAGGAGGACAGGGAGCCAAGAACCAAGAAGGAGCCAAGGGAACCACGAAGTCACTTAGCTGCCAGGGACCAAAGGGACCCCCGCCCCGGGGTAGGCTATCAGCCGCGGCGAGGACGCTTGCAGCCAATGACCCGGGTCATAGCAACACATGCCGACGAGCGACGCGACGCAGGCGCAGGAGTACCATCACGTGCCGCACGCGCGGACGCGACCCCGCCAAGAACGTTGTCTGCATGTGCCATATTGATGAGCAAGGAGAAACGGCGGCGCCACGCAGACAAGAGGTGGCCGATTTTTTGGCCAGTGTGTGTGTGGCTAGCTTTCGCGAGCTCCACCAAGAAAGCCTCGGCGTGCGGGGCCAGCGAGCCAAACTCGGAAACGGCGAAAGGAACAAAGCGAAGCATGCCGGCGGCGTTTCGGACACCCTCGTCATAAATCTGGATTTTGTGGCGCTCTGCAGCCCTCAAAGCAGTCGTTGGATCCGAGCTTGACACGCCGAGGATTGGGGCAATGGTGGTATCGATAGCAACCGTGTTTCCGCGGATACCGCCATACCCGAAAAGCCCAACATCGGCCGGCCGGCCGTCGCTGCCCTTCGGGAGAGAAACAAGCACCGACGGGTCCGTGAGGATCTGGACACCCACGCCCAGCGCGGACTTCACGTCGTGGCAAATGTCGGAAAGGCCATGTGCGGCCCACTCGTGTGCGGCGTGATTGGAGACGCCCCCAGAGCAACGTGCCACGTGATCAGCGTATGCGACCGCCCAAGTTGAAGGAGTGAACTCCACGCCAGCGTCCTCAAAACGGGCCAGCATACCTTGTACCGAGAAGGAGCAAGAAGCACAAGGGCATGGCTCGCCAAGGGAGAGGACAGGAGCCGCCGGAAGGCCAAATGGGCTGCAAGCGGCAACACGGAACATGGAATCGTAGTACTCAGGGGAACGCTCACGGACTTCACCAAGGCGACCCTCGCTTGGAGGATCAGTCACCAGAACCGCTGTCGCAGCGCGTAAGAGGCGGCCTCGGAAGCGGTTGCTGTCAGGGCCACTTGTAGGCATACGCGCAACGAGCTTTGCGAAACGGACCGTGTGAATGCGGTGGCTCAGGGTTTCCTGTACTTTCCGCATGGAGTGCAAGGGGAAGTCCGAGTAATGCGGGATAGCTCGGAGGTCGGCTGCCGAGCGCATTGCAGACGCCGGCTCAGCCCCGGCGGCCGAGCAGCCGGCACGGGCAACGTGGGAGCGCTTGGAGGGGAGCAGCTTTAGGGCAGAGGCCAACGGCCCCGCTAGATCTTCGAGTACCGCGTCTCCACACTCCTCAACGACACGGGTATGGGCGGCGCGAAGCTCGACAGCCCACATCGGTGCCGACGCGTTGGCGCCGGCATCGAGCTCCAACGTTGGGGTGGCCATAGCCTGGTGGATCGAGGACGCCCCAACAAGGTAGAGGCTATGAGGGCTGGATACGTAAAATACATACAAATACATACAACATTTGTTGTATATATACAACAAAAAGTATGGGCCCAATGCTATGGGCAAAACTGGCATGATGACCACCAGGGCGTCAGGGGAGGTCCCCCAAGCGCCAAATAGTATACTTAAGTTGACCCGGGCCCGCTGGAGTCCGCATATCGGCCAGCACAAGGCGGCCCCCACCACCCACCCACCTCTCCACCATGAGGAAACCTATCGAGATCAACAGCCGTGTGGCCGCCCGTCGAGGGCCATTTGAACCCGCTGCCCTTGGCAGAGTACGCCAACAGAGGGCCTTGAAGTTTGGTAACGTCGTCGAGTCGATCGCCAACAACAAGTTCCGCATCAGGTGGGATGACGGCACAGAGTCATGCGAGACCACCAACGTGCTGAAGCTGCAGCCCACCGGCGCTGGCGCCCTGCCCCAGGTGTGTCTCCTCTACCACCATGCACTCGTCTAATACGTTGCCTGGACAGTATGTCGTCGGCTTGTGATGATTTTGTCAACGTGTGTGGGTGGCGCGGCCGTGCGATTGCGTCTGTCCGAGGCACGGAATTTGATTTTTTTTCAAATATTACAAAGACGGCTGACTCGCCTACGCCCCGCAGGCCAGAGCACTGTCGACGGTCCCCTTCACGGAGCCGAGACAAGCTATGCCCTGCCCGTCACCTCCCGTTCGCCCCGGAAGTGTCCATGGTGTCGTGGCGCCTCTCGCGGCGGCGCCGCCGGCTGTCCGTCGTGCCCCAGTGCCAAACCCCAAGTCCCGCCAAAACCCCGTGCCACAGCTCCTCGTCGCCGATCCTGCTCCGTCACCCGGCGTCTCGATTCTTGTGACAGAGGTGCTTGACCAACCGGATATACCACTCGTTTCAGTCCAGACCGAGTCTACACCTGACGGTAGCGTCACGGTACGGCTGGTTGTACAGTCGGCGGCCGGGTCGGCTGGCTGCTCCGCTGCATCGGCCGCTACCTCGTCGCGCGCCACTCATGGTTACGACGTGTTTAGCCCGCGCGCTGCGATTGGCTACGATGGCGACGACCCGAACGTCGATTGCGACGACCCGAAAGAGTTGTACTACGAGACACCACAGGCGTCCGAGGAGGTAGTGAACGAGAGTGGAGGCGCCGACAGTGACGACGAGCAGGAAGGGCTGGGCGGGCAAGATCTCCCACTCGACTGCCCTGTTCAGAGCCTTTTGGTCGAGCCTATCACTGGCACCTCCTACACAGTGATACTGTCTACCATTTGCGCCGGGCGCCAGACTGTTACATGGACGGTATGTGGCCCTGACTACGACCCCCCCATCACCACTGAAGACCGTGCTGCTGACCTCATGCGTGCTGCTGGAGGCGAGGCTACTGGATTGCGAGGCGGGCTTCCCTACAGAGACGGAGCCCTGGACCTACTCGCCCTCTGGCTGAAGCTCTACCCTGGCGATGTGGTTCAGGACCTGGAAAAACTGAACGACTACGCGCTTCGGACTCGTACTACCTTCCGCCCGGTCACTAAGTCTGAGTGGGTGAGATTCTGGGGACTGGTGCTAGCAGCGAGGCAGTTCAACCAAAAGGGCAAGGCGCTTTGGGCCGACTGCCGCAGCATCCGTCATATCCGCGTGCGCGTGAAGAACGGGACAGCCAAGCCCTTCCGGGCCGGCTAGGGTTAAAGCTAGGGTTCCATACCCGGTTGAGACCACAGGCAAGGCACCTGATTGGTTAGGGTTCCATACCCTGGCCATAGCCCTGAGCGAGGCGCAAGGAGACATACATACCGGAGATCAGAGACCCGCCCAAGCACACCTCTAATCGGGACCTCTAACAGGGACCCCTAAGGTGGACTACCTGCAGAAGACGAAGTGCTGTACTGCTGCTGGTACAAGGCGCAAGACTCACTGTAGCCGCAGCCGAGTAGTAGTATAGGACTTGATGAGTACAATTAGACAAGGGCAGTGCGTAATGCGTCTGGCGCGCGGTGCGCGCACGGCGCGCGTGCTATTAGCACTTAGCGTGACGTGCGGCTGCCTTGCCATGGCCGCGATCGCGTGCTTATAGAGGGCCTCCGCCTTCTGGCGGTCCCTCTTCCCCCTTGTCTTGCCTGTGTGTGCCTGTGTTTGCCTATGACAGGCATAGGCAAGAGCCTGTGTACGGGACGGAGACGGTGTAAGAGACGGAGATCGGCTTGAGGAACGAGGGCCAAAGGTAATCACGGTAGCCTGCGTGCTTGTCGTACGGTCGCACGCGTGCTGCTCGCTGCATCGTGCGCGCGCGCTGCTGGGGGTGCTGGGTTGTCACCATTCGACCCGGTACCGACGTAAAGTACTGTAGGAACGGTTGATAGCCGCGACCAGCACTGCATAAAGTACTGCACGGCGTGGCAGTGACCTGTGGTGAGAGGCTTCATTGCCACTGGCATTCACCCCCCTGAGTACGGGCAAGACCAGCAACGCTGGTCTGAACTAAAGCCCTATAGGCGTCTGAGAGGTGCCTGTAGTGACTTAGGTTCGCGTTCAAGGGGCGCCCATTGAGCTGGTGACAGCGCCCCACGCGGGAATGCGAGCATGCGACGGCAGATTATTGGCCCCATCACGGCGGCGGCATTACTGGCACACTCTCACGGAAATGCCATGCGTTGCAGTCGGTAGCAAATTGGATTAGGCTCAAGCTCGGTCATCTTACAGCGCATGCATACGTCCACCCATCACCGGCAGCGCCGGGCATATGCGACGGATGGTAACTACGGCCGCCAACAAGTTGCCCCCTATTCATCGCCCGTTTTTATGTGGTTTTAGCCATGTGCCAAACAATGCCGCTGCCCGAGGAACAATTATAAAAGTGCGATAACCGGGAAAAAAATGGCTGCCTCCTTGGCGAAGGAGGCTTGCATACACTTGATTACAACGCTCCATGGCCCCGTGGCCCCATGGCTTGGGCACCAAGGCGAGGATACGCGAGGATTTCTGTGTGCAAAGACTTTTGTGGGTTGTTGATGTGTGCTCGATATCGAACACATATTCACAGCACATAGCGACTATATATATAGTCTCAGATTCGTCGATTTTTGATTCGTTGTAGCTACTCCTGGTCGAAGTGCCTGCAAGGGCCATGAGTGATATTTATGACGATCATGACATCAACCCATCCGGTACTAGTCGTAGCAATTAGCGGCAGTCGCTACTTGTACTGGCTGGCGACTACTGCCCGTAAGAAAAAACACATCTACCAGAACTATCACGTCATGGAAGGAAGCGGGGATTGGAAACGAAAGACGATGGCCGGAAATAAGCTTGAGCGGTAACTACACTATAGCGACTATGTGTTCCCTACTGTGGTCAGAGATAGCGAACCCTAAGAACAACTCGGTTTGAGGCGCAAATAGTAACATCGTGCTAGCACGGTGTATTCAATATCAATGTCAATTGATCCTTACCAGTAATCCTTTAGCTGCGCCGTCAAGCAAGCTGCCGTCTTCCGATCACCGTGCGCGGGTTCGCTGCAAGATTTGGATTTCAAGTTGAGTATGGTTTTGCTAAAAAGGTCACGCACGTTGTTTCACACGGTCAAGAGCCCAAAATGGGCAAAGAGGTTTGCTAGTAGAAGCGTGGAGGGAAAACGGAGTCTGGGGGGCGCCGTGTGAAACACAACGAAAGAGGAAGAAGGCATGCTCAGTTTGTTACGGCTGCTTTTATGTCTACTCGTGTTGCACGCGAACGGGCGCAGCGACGGCGGGTGAACTAATAACATTTACCACTTGGCAGCACATGTCGCCGGAAAAGCGGGTAGGAAAGGAGGAAACCCCATATCTCGTTTAGATCATTTCAAGTTGAGTCTGGTTTTGCCAATGAAAGAGCGAACGAAGACACGGCCGGATTCACGAAGCATGGGTGGCGCCAAGTCACGAAGTTAAGGGGCACCGGGAGGGTTCTTGCTGCGCCGATTTTGTTGAACTTGGAAAGTGGCGAAGAGGCCGCGATGTGGCCGAAGAGAGCCACGCGCGACGGGTAAAGGGAGGACGCTGGGGTCGATGTAGTCCAGAACGACGTCGGAGTTAGTAGCCCATCCGCCTTGGTGGCGAAATGTGAGACAGCGGGACCCCGATGGCGTTACCAGCAGAGGCTACACACTAATCGAATTAGCGAATAAAGGATGTGAGATGTCCGTGGACGTGCCGACGGGGGGGGGGGGGGGGGGGGGGGGGGGATAAAACCGGATATAGTATCGGCAAGACAAGATGTCGAATGCCAAGCAAGTACTCGATACTGTATTAAAGAAGCCGTAGCGACACGCACGGCCGCACGTGCCCCATGTTTGCGTGCGCGATATCCTTGGAGGCGCCACGCCGGTTTTAGAAGCTCCATTCGACACACCCGCCGGTGAACCCTGGCCGCGCGCCCGCCATTGGGCATCACAACACCTACTCTCACAGCAGCCACCCCCACCCATGCCCCTGAAACTGATTGTGGCGTTATGTCAATATGCGTGAGCGTCAGCATCGACAATGTGCAGCAATTCAAGCCGTCGTGGAGGAAGACGACGGAGTTCGGCCCAATGGCGACATGCTCGGAGGTTATGTTGATAGCAGTCCTGCATTGTCTTGCCCCTGCCTCCCTACCGCTTCACGATGTCGTTGTTGTCGCCATGAACGTCCAAAAGAAACCCGCCGACACGCGAAAGATCTGTGTTTATCGACGATACCCTCTCCGACGCGCTGAAAACGCTTGAGGTGGCTTTCCTCCACTTATACGGTTACCCTTCCGGTAGAGGCGCGCTCAGCGCCGGTGAACCTTATGTTGCGTATGATGACGGTAGCCTCGTCTAGCAGCCGCCACCTACCCACGCTGCACGCCAGTGGCTCCGATATAATCAGTATGTCGAAGACGAAGAAGAGACGCTTCAACGATATAGTAGACCGGCTTGGGTCTATGGAGGTCGGGTGGACTGCCAATACGGCGAAGAAGGTGGGACGTGATGACTTCGTGCAGCATGCGCACCTCGCGCTGTTCAAGGGGAGGTATATTTTTGAGATATACTTTTACATGTTTTGAGATATATACTTTTTGAGATATAATTTTACGCCTTTTGAGAAATAATTTTACACGTTTTGAATATATACTTCTTGAGATATAAATTTACACATTTTGGGATATAACTTTTTGAGATATCATTTTATACGTTTTGAGATATAATTGTACACGTTTTGAGATGTATGTTTTTTTAGTTCGAGATACAATCATCCGGGCCCCTAGTGCCGGGTGCGGCTAGTGTTCTGTATATATTGCTTAATTACAAAATTGTGGCTGGGATAGGGAGAATGGCAACACATTGCGCTTAACAAGTGCTAGAGGGGGGCGGCCCCTATTTGCCCAGCGCAACTTGCAAGCAACGCAATGCCAGGAACCTTCCGGCACTGCATGCAACATAGGCACTACACATTTCTGGTGCCATGCGAAATTGCAACCGTCGCATGCTACAATACGGTCACCCGCATGGCTTGAAATTCGGCCGCACTCAAAGCAACACGCATCTGCCTGGGAGAACATGGCCGCCCCAGTGCATGCACGCTTTCTTGCTCAGGCGGGCGTCCTTGGCCCGCTATGTCTCTAGTCCTTGCGCAGGCTTTGTTGGGCGGCCCTTGCTTGGTTTCTGCCCAATGCACTCCAGGCTTTTTTCTGCATGAACAGAAAACCGTTGCTTGTACAGTCCCCATGCGACCACGTCTGGGCATATAGCGCGCCGCAAGAAGTCCCCACACCCGCATGAAAAGTGGACAAGCCTTGAAGGTGCATGTAGCGCCACCATGACCCCAAAAGCCTTCCACAATGTTCAGGTAGCTGTGGATGTTGCTACCACAGGAGCGCCCGGGAGTGAAATACTCCACAGCAAAACGGATGACCATCTTCCCAAGAGCTAGCTGGCGCTCCTTCTTCGACTGCGCTACCTCGCGGAGGTTGTCAAGCGTCTTTTGCGCTGGCAGGAGAATCGCATCGGTGAAGCCAGAGGTGGCGATCTTGGCCCTGGACAGCAGCGGCGCCAACTTCAGCACCCAGCTCATGCCATCTTTCCCGTTCAGCAGCTGCGCCCTCCTCCAGGTGTCGCTGGAGAGTTGTGGCGATGTGGGAAGAGGTTGGAGAATCTTGTACTTTTCCTCTAACCTGTCAGAGATCTCCGCCAGGAAGCCACCAACGGGGAGCCTCTGCCGCGGAACCTTCTTCTTCATGCTGGCAAAAGCTTGACTCGGAATGGTTGTTTGTGGACAGGCAAGCCGGGTGGTGTGCTAGCTAAATGCCACTTGTCCCAATTACCACCCCATGTACCCTTAAGGTGGGTCGACAAGGCCTCCTCTCCCTCTGCATGCAGCCATTGTTGTAGAAGCTGCTTCCCCCTCTAGCATGATAAGAGCATGAATTGGAATCAATGGGTGCGTGTGAGTGCGATACAAACATGACATGTACTGAACATGCTCGGGAAAGGTGCTTACTGTGGCCGTCGCGTTGGTGGGCATCTTGTGGATGCGCCGCAAGGTGGCAATCATTTCCTGGTACAGTTGCTGATTTACCAGTAGCTATCTTTCGATCGCATTCATCGTTGGCGCCTCGTCAGAATAAGATGCAACGAGAGTCCAATCAAGCCGCGGGCGTTTGCGTTGCAAAAGCTTATACTCATAGTCCCGGCTGGCGGCCATCGCGGCGTCCAGTGCGCCATCCGCCCCTCACCATCACAAAACAAGTCATCAATCTCGTTGTCAGAAAAACCGAAAATCGTCCGCCATGGCGACGCCACACGCAGCGCTGCGGTGGCAGGCGGGTCCGCGCGGGCAGCCTGCGGTAGGTTAGTGCAGCCAGCCAGAGCAGCGGAGTCAGCGTGGCCAACAGGGAACATCGCGGGGCAGGCAGCAGCACGCGGTCGGCAGCGAGCACATACACGCACCTTCAGCAGCAGGGCCGCGCCGCAGGCAGCGCGATGCCGGCGGGGAGAGCTGCGGTGGCAGGCGGGTCCGCACGGGCAGCCTGCGGCGAGGGCAGCCAGCCACAACAACGGAGTCAGCATGGCCAATAAGGAGCAGCGCGGGGCAGGCAGCAGCACGCGGTCGGCAGCGAGCACAGGCACGCACCTTCAGCAGCAGGGCAGCGCCGCGGGCAGCGCGATGCCGGCGGGGAGAGCTGCGGTGGCAGGCGGGTCCGCGCGGGCAGCTTGCGGCGAGGGCAGCCAGCCACAACAACGTCTCAAATAAAAGGTGGCGGGCGGCCGGCAGCGAAACGGTGCGAGCAGCCGGTCAAGGCGCTAGGTGAGCCGGCACGCCGGGGCTGAACGGTGACGGCTACAACGTGCGGCCGGCAGGCACATAGAAAATGCAATAGCAAGCGTGAAATATATTGAGTAGGCTTACCTCGGCGCACGTTTACGGAGTGCCGCGACGGAGCGACCGCGACGGTGGATGGGATGCGCCAATGCGGGAGCGGGTTCGGTGGGCATGGTCGAAGGTGCCAACGACTACCGCAGTACCGCCCGATCACCTCGCCAAGCCAGGCGGTATCGTCAAATGTATTGTATTACTATTATATCTCAAAACATACAATCCCGGGGACATGCTATCAGCAAGATTGCACGTTTTGAGATTTAAATATTTATATCTCAAAACGTGTAGTCGACAGGTGGTCGCGCTTTATATCTCAAAAGGAATAAGATTATATCTCAAAAATATCTATATTCCCTTTTCAAGTGCAACTCGCATAAGAATAACAAAATGAATGGCGGGCGGGGTATGCATGGGCGCAGTTGCAGAGAGCCCCCCCCCCCTGACAACTGTCTAGAACGGTGCTCTTTCAAGTTTAAAATGGGTAAGCACGCACACGAACTATATGCCGGTAGAGTTGCGAATAGACTACACAAGCTGCTCCGCGGCAATGGCAACTGGACGACGAAGGGCAGGTGGCCCATCGTGATCGCTTATCTCAGCGCCCTCGAGATTGGGATGTCGGCACACCATAGGCGCCTCGTCAGCCAAGACGCTCGCCAACATGCACGCAACCTGCTCGCAACCCCGGCCCGCCGTACATTGGAAAACTCGCACCACATCATCGTGATCGAGCCGCTGTCGCAATACTCCAAGATACTCGTACCTGCCCCATGAGACAGATTAACCGCAATTTGTGCGCATTGGACAAGTAAACCGTCGTAGTAGACGTGTCGACCTACACAGCACGCCTGAACTTCTCCACTATGTGCGTGCCAAGACCCTATTTTGTTGTTGCTGCTAGTATTGCCCAGGCCATGCGCGAAGAAAGGGTAGCAGCTTTGCAACAATAAGCAACATCTCAAAAATTTACCACCATGCGAGGCGCACGAGGGCACCTGCTAGGCGCAACATAGCCAGGCGCAGTGTCAGAAAGCATCTGCGAGAGTGACAGAGTAGCATGCATCCATTGTTAAACAGCCATAGTATGGTAGGCTTCGGCTGGGAGGGCAAGGGCTTAACACTTTCACACTGCAGTCATGTGGTTTTTCTTCATAATTATCCTCTCTTGTGCATGTAATAATGCACGAGGCAATAGCTTGCCGGCTAACGTGTGGTTGCAAGACATCACCAGCAACGATATAACCGCCGAATTGCATCTTTTGCATTGCTTTAGACAATACTTTGTAGTACATGTGCATCCAGCAAAGAGAGAAAAAGGGGGCGCTCAAATAAAATAGGGGGGCACCTAAAAAGACAAATCAAGTTGTGACGGCCTGAGTAATGATAGCCTAAAACTAGTCTACGGGGTTTCCTCCTTTCCTAACTACCGCTTCCTCCGGCTACATGTGCTACTAAGTGGTATATATGGGTTGCTAGTTCAGCGGTCCGCGGCGCCCGTTCGTGTAGTGCGATGCGGCACAACTAGACATAAAAGATACATCCTCCTGACGAGCCGGTGAGGGCTTAGAAATGCTCGAGATGGTGGTACAGACGGGACAGTCCATTCAGCGCGTCGGACGGGAGTCACTGCCCTTTGTCCTGGGCCTGAACCGCCACCTTGCATGGGTAATCCAGCTCGTTCACCACGGCCTTCGCCACATGCTAGTCAGTTTTGAGTTGGGCAGCGGTCCCGCTTGCCGATGGGCGCATCCTCCGAGTACAATTGATACACCACGTCCTTCATGAGGAGCATGCGGGCCAACATCCGCAAGGTCTGCAGACATCATAAAACATACACAAGCTAGATAATTGATGGAGCGGGAGGATGGGCAATAGTTGGGGCAGAGGGCAGAGGCATACGCTGGTGAACCTGGTTTTCACCGGGGTGATGTACGTTAGCGCTGCCTTGCCAAAGCGGGCGCACACACCGGCGTACAATGTCCACCCTTGCAAGACTTCTTCGTCCATGTGGCACAGGTTTGCAGCCTTGTGGTGATCTTTTTTACTTTGACGGTATGCGGGTAGGGAGCAGGCGGCGGTCAGCAAACATCAACCAACATTAAAGAAGGGGGGGTAAAGTCAACATGTGTGTGTGTGTGGTGTGTGTGTGTGTGTGTGTGTGTGTGTGTGTGTGTGTGGTGTGTGTGTGTGTGTGTGTGTGTGTGTGTGTGTGTGTGTGTGTGTGTGTGTGTCGGGGGGGGTTGCCACATATGTTTTGGCTTTGATCATGAGCACAGCTCCGCTGCACGCGTTGTCGACGAGGTGAGCCAGGCAGTGAGTGTGGAAGATGCTCACGATGCCGACAGCTATGCAAGCAAGGTCACAGCTGAAATGCGCTCTAACTCATCTTTGGCGGTGTTCATGTCGCCGCCCCCATCGTAGGTGGCAGCAAACAGCTTGCCAAGCATGCCGTAGGCGTTCAGTAAGTCATGCATGCTCTTCCCAAGATGGACGCCAGTGGTCCGGCCACCAGGTGACAGCAGTCCAAGGTGTTTGGTGTGCCACACCTAGTCCTGCGTGCTGATGTAGTGGATGCAGATGGCAAGGAGATCGTCAGTCTTGCGGCTCAATCCACAGGTCAGACGTGATTGCCGCTCGTTCACGCCCTTTATCTCCTTCTGCTTCATGGCCTCCTCAGGCTATGTCTTGACGTTGCCGATGATCTGCCGAGTCAGCTGCATGCACCACAGTAGGGAGGCAGTAGCACAGTTAGCGAAAAAGAAGTAGTGCAACAATTACACGCAATCGCGGGCAGCCACGGCGTAGACAATCAAGGCAGGGGAGGGGAGGGCATGACATAACCTCATGCCGGCCAAGGATGGGCATACTCGGGTCAAGGAAACAACACACAGATTGGAAAGAGAGGGTTATCGAGCGACCAGGCGGAAGGCATGGGGGCCGGGCGTACACCATTCAGCATGCCACAGCTTAAAACAAGACTCTAGCCTGTCAAATAGGCGTCTAAAACCTTTTCGATTAACCGGAAACATTCGGCGATTGCGTGCCAGCCCGCGGCAAGCGAGAGACGATGCGGCTTGCTGAGGTACGCTTCGCCGGCTGGGCGGACGACACGGGGAGCTCATTGAGCACCTTGTCCGTATATATGAAGTTAAGGTCGCGGTGGTATCGTGCGATGTGATCCTTCAGCGTACTGTTCCCCTTGCCAGATGAGTAATTGAACACGTAGCCCTTGCCACGACGGGCAATGCGCGCAGACGAGCTGCCGCCGAGATGCGCCTCATCCGCCCACGTCTTAACGTCTCGCTCGTGGTCGGTTAGGGCGTGGGGGCCCTCGTGGGACAGTGAACCGTGTAGGCCGCCAGTATCGGCTAAGTGGCACATCCAACCACACAGGACTTCGACTTTCTCCGCTCATCGGGCGGCAAGCTTGTGTCATGCGGCACGAAAAAAGACCATACAGCACGGTTGTTCTCGCGCTGGGTGCCGCCGCAGCAGCCGGCGGCGGCTTTGCTGTGGATAGACAGGGGGCGGTCAGTGGTGCTCAGGCCTAAGAGGGGGTCATCTTCGTCGTCGTCGATGAGAATATCGTCGGCTTGTGTCCCAAGTGGTGTCGGTGTCACTCTGGCTGAGCTATTGGCGGCAGTGTTGGCCGCGTCGGCGGCGGTGCTGTCCTCCGCCATCGCCTCGTCCGCCATCGCCGCTGCGCCCTCCTTAGCGGCAGACTAGTCTCCCTCCAGATAATTGACGAAGAGTGACGAGAGGAAAATGATAGGTAGTGGTGCATGGGTGAGCGTGAAGTGAGGATAGGTTCGGTTGGTGTGTGTGGTCTACAGGTCTGTGCCCCGATGCGGCGACGTGTGATGGTACGAGACTACGAGCGAGTACGGTGCTATCCTCGGCGCTCCGACCGCCGGAACCGTCGCCATGTGGCTTATTATCATTGCCAAGCGCCATCCAAACGTTATCCAGTGAGATTTGGGCACTTTGGGTATCTGCACTGCAGCCCCTTTTCGCGAAGTACTGCACACTTTAGTGCAATAGCTTTACAGCAGGATGCAGTTGCTACAGCCTGCAGTAGTGCGGTCGATACTGCAGCCCAACCCTGAAAGATACCCGCATGATGATGACGACTAAGCGGGGCAATACGGTACTGGTCGATACACAATAAAGGTTGCAAAAATGCATTACACGGTAGTCGCGGTTGGTTTGGTGATTTAAGAAAGCAGAGGTGCCATGTTTGATCAGCGGCCAAAGAGCATCGAGCTTCGGGATGTGGTTAAGCGGACATAGGCGCGCCTACTCCTTCTAGCTGTCAAATTTGGCGTCAAGGCACCGGGCACTTTCGGATTTATGGCGGAGGGGTCGGCAAATGCATAAAGTATTAGGGA
Source organism: Tetraselmis striata (assembly GCA_006384855.1). Taxonomy (NCBI): domain Eukaryota; kingdom Viridiplantae; phylum Chlorophyta; class Chlorodendrophyceae; order Chlorodendrales; family Chlorodendraceae; genus Tetraselmis; species Tetraselmis striata. The sequence goes on from VCJN01001819.1 coordinate 91,963, forward strand.
AGACCGAGAATTGTAATTACGATGGGTCTACTATCCCCCCCCCCTCCCCCCCCCCCCCCCGGCGGCCGGCTGGTTCCATCCGTTGCCGCCGGCCTCTTCCTGCCGCCGGCATGTGGTGCTATACCCGCTGCCGGCTCGGGGGTGACTGTCCCTTGCTACCTGCAGCTACTTCTTCGGGTATGTTATATATGGCGGCTGCTGCCATCTGCGCCCCACGGCTAAGGCGCTTGTTTGACGAGCGGCCTGGATACCGCCGCGCGCGCCCGTTGCGCTTGCTTCTTCTAGCGTCCAGACTGCATCCTAGCAATATCCGCAAAGTTGGAAGTGACACGCACAAGGGTTGCATATACTACCTGCGTCCGATTAGTAGCGCCCTGAAGCGCTGGGGCTCTAGTAGCACGGGGAACATGACCTGGTCGAGCGAACGGGGGAGCGGGGCTGGAGCCGGTAGACAGGTCTTGCACCCGAGCGCCGTTCTAGTGGATTCCGGACCTGCGGTAGTGATGAAAGAGAGGAGAAAACACCAAGTCGCCGACACTCGGGCAGCGATAACATCATCAGCTATACGATGAGCAAGTAAACCAGCCGGCAAGCGCACCTTGATGGATGCGTCGGCGTCACCGAGCTTGCTCCTCCTGGTCAAGGGGCCGTTCATCTTGACCCCGTCAGAAACATTCAACGAGTCGTTGGCTTTGACGGTCGTGAGGTAGTAGCGCAAGGGCGGGCCGCGCGGGACAGGCGGGGGCGTGCGCGCCCACTCGGCAGTATGATGTCTTTCTACAAGGCGTCATCCGTTCCGGCAGCGGTATGGAAGGTGGTGACGGAGGCCATTGTGGCATGGGGGCGAGCAGGGCGCTCTATCTGCTCTTCATGCGAAGCAGTCGGCATAAAGAGACGAAGCATCGAGCGAAGAAGTGCTGAGACGAAGAATGAAAGAGCTAAGTGCGCGCGCGGCTGGTGGCTACCATATGAAATCACGTACTTTATATCGTTACATCAGTCCCCGGTAGTAATGGTACCTCGGTACCCGGGGCGCCACAATAACATTATCAATGGCACTACGACGCATATGTTGTAACGCACACTGCGTTTCACTTATTGCCGAACATATTACATGTCTATCAACATACATACCACAAATGACCTGAAATTCACAAAAACACAGATGTATATGAATAACCGTCAAAGACATATATCACTGTGAGATTCAGATGTGACGTAAATGTGCCCTACTGGTGACGAACGACGACATAGGGGACGATACGGGACGGGCGAGGACGTGGATTTCATACCCAGTAGCGACGACTATCGCGCGCGACCTGTAAAGTACTATATGAATTTTCGTT
>VCJN01001821.1:0-176258 GCA_006384855.1 Tetraselmis striata
ATGTATAAATGCCATGTCATATATATAAATATATATGAATGCCATATCATATATATATATGGCATTGTCGTCGACACTCCCACCCGCCGCATGCCCGTACTCCACCGCAAGCCGCGCATCTGCCGGCTGCCTCAAAATGTGGTTGTTTGCATGACGCCATGCCAAAACATGCAACGCCTGCCTGCACCGCGGAGGGATCGTAGCCGGCCATGTCAACGCGGGTGTCGTGGCCCAGATGCGGCAGACATTGTATCGACACCGGGCATTGACTTGGCCTTCACAGGACTACATGCCACAGGCCCAGCCGACCTATGCGGGTTCATGCAACCGGGCTGCAAGACAGCTGGCCCGTGGTGCCGCATGGGAATAAGTGGAACACATTTCAAATGACAGTGGGAGCAAGGACGATGATGGCGCCGGCGGCACAGACTCCTCACGAGCACTCCGTAGTGGCGCAACACCGAAACGGCATGGCCGAGCAAAGGTCCGCGCCCGCGAGCGGGTCTATGCCCCGTACCTAAGCCGCGGCCTCGCTCGCGCTGGTGGCGCGGCAGCCGAGGAAGCCCTCCTCCAGGGACGCCCTGTCGAGGTCGCGGCCGATGAACACGATCACGCTCTCGCGCTCCTCGCCCTCCTTCCACGCCTTGTCCGGGTTGCCCTCAAACAGCTGGTGCACACCCTGTGGCGCCGCGGGAGGGCATTGCCTCAGCGCCTGCTCATTGCCGCCCGGAGTACGCTGCCTGCACCCGACCCTTCCCCGTGAAACCGAACGCATCACATCCGGAGGGTCGTTGAGCCGCGCAGTGGATCGCAGTGCGGCAGGCTCCCGATCCAGTCAATGGCCAACGCAACAAGGCCAAACCATAGGCATTGGGTAACAATCAGGCAACATTTCGCAATGGCGAAATTAAATTTGAAAATTTGAAAGCAATCGGAAAATATCCGCTTGTCATATATCTGCGGGCAACCGCATAATATAAAGCCACGGGCAGCCGAGTACCGGTACATCGCGCTGTACCAGTATCGATCACCGGAAACCGAGTATCGGATACGAGTAGTTCGCTGTAGATAACAGCAATTCTCGGCGGCGGATTCTGATGAACTTTTATAAGGGTTTGAAGGGTTTCTTAGGGCTGGCCACGCAGCATGCTGCCCCCCCGGGGGGGGGGGGGGGGCTCACCTGGAACACAAAGCGCTGGTCGTAGCCCGCGATGGACAGGATGCCCTTCATGCGGTATAGGTCCTCTCCGTTCAGCTGCAGCAGGGCTCCGAGCCACGTGTTGACCTGGCCATGACGGTTGTGGTGGGGTGGGGGGGGGGGGGGGGGGGGGGGCGAGGCGCGTCGGCCGACATCAGCAGCGCATTTCAGCATGGCTGGAACAAGCGAATCACCCACCAATACTATTATACTACCATATGTTGCGCCGCGTTCCTCATAGCGCCCTTGTTGGCGCTGTAGAGTGACGACGACGACTGCGGGTACCAGGTTCCATCATTCCACGAATGAAAGTGTCACTATGTTTCGATTAAGTCTCGGCAGTTTCGCTACGACTGTCATGCGTCGGCTACTACTGTCAAGACGGGGGCATAGCCACCTGGAAGGGGGGGGAGGGGTGTTTGCTTAGGGGGCCGCCTGCGGGCGCACCTGCATGAGGTCAAGGTCGCCCTGGCAGCGCAGGCTCACGGAGGTCACCGCGTCGTTGTGCAGCCCGTGGCTGTGGCCGGCGTGGTCGTGGTCGTGGTCACAGTGGCCGTGGTCGTGGTCGCAGTTTGAGTGGTCGTGCCCGTCGTCGTGCGCGTGCGTGTGGTCGTGGTCGTGCTCGCAGTGGCCGTGGTCATGGTCGCACTCGGTGTGGTCGCGGCCGTCGTGATCGTGATCGTGGTCGTGGTCGTGACCGCCGGCCGCCGTCTCCACGGTGCTCTGCACGCGCTCCAGATCGTAGCCGCCGATGCCGAGAATGTAGTCGACGGGCACCTCCCCGCGCTGCGCGCGCGTGATGGTGGCCATCTGGTTGATGGCGCGGATGCGGGCCTCCAGCCCCGCCAGCTCCGCCTCCGGCACCAGGTCCGTCTTGTTGAGGATGATGCGGTCCGCGTACGCCAGCTGCTCCAGGGCCTCGTTGGGCGCGTCGCTGTGGTCGCCCTGCGCTCCGGCGGGGCCGGGCGGAGGAAGCAGTCAGCAGGCCGCAAAGCACATCCTAGGGGGAGCTGGCCCGACGTCATCCCAAGGTTTGCTTTTGGAGAGGGGGGGGTGTGGGGGGGGGGGGGGGGGGGGGGGGGGTCCGCCCCCCCACAAAACCCCCCCAAAAGCGTCATTCAAAGGATAGCTTGGGGGGGATGGTGGGGCTGCCTGCAACAAAAACCCCCAAAAGCGTCATCGAAACGGTGGCTTGAAGGGAGGAGGGGGTGGCGCCGAACATTTTTATGGGGTTTGGAGTTTTGGGGGGCGAGCCGCAACATCTTATGGGGGTTTGGAGTTGGCGGTGGGGGGGGGGGGGGGGGGAAAGGGGGAGGGGGGCTGTGAACACCCCCCCACCCCCCCCCCCCCCACTCCCATAAACCCGCATAAAAAGTAGCGGCGCGGCTGTTGCTAGAGCCCCCCTTCCCTCCAGCGAAAAGGGATGCCAGGACGCGGGTGCAAACGGAGCTACACAGACCTACAATACCAGCCTCGGATTGGGCCTGCACGCTGCCCGTCCATAGGGACACTCGCTACGATTCCGCGGGGGTGTGTCTACATTTGGCCCCTGGCAGCTCTATCCGGGCCCGTGTCTCACATTGAGCGCCGCGGCGGTGCACGGGTAATGCGCCGCCCATGTACACGTGCCAACTACGTGCATGGCCAAGCATAGACCTGCGCCACCCTGGGCGCGAAATCGCACACGCGCCATGCCATCAGGGGGTACCTCACGCGCGCTGACGACTGCCTTTATGCCAGTAGCGCGCGCTGACGACATACCCCCATAAACCCCGACCACTGTGCCCCCCCCCCCCCCCCCCCCCCTGCCACCCCCCCCCGCCACCCCTGCCCGGACTGGTCAGCATCAACGGCATCCCTTTGTCAGGCGTCCGGGGATCACCTGGCCTGGTGCCTGGGCCACCAGTGATGGCGCCCGAAAGAAACCTAAAGAAACCTGGTCCCCTTAACATCGATCCTGAACTGCTCGCTGGGCAGGTGGCTGCCCCCCCCCCCCCCCCCTCTCCCGCCCGCCCCCCCCCCCCCCCCCCCAAAAAACCCCCCGGCCGCCGCCCCCGCACCTCGTCCAGGTGGCGCGTCACGTGCTTGGCGTCCACCACCGTCACAACACCGTCCAGGCGCACGATGGGGCTCATGTCCTGGTCCGTGAAGGTGCGGATGATGGGCGCGGGGTTGGCCAGCCCTGACCGGCGAGGTGAGCGGGGAAGAGAAAGGGAGAGAGAAAGGGGGGGGGGGGGGGGGGGGAGGGGTCAGCATCACGCACAGAAAAGAGGGGAGGGCGGGGGGAAAGGGGGTGTATGTGTGTGGTGGTGTGGTGGTGGTGGTGGTGGTGGTGGTGGTGTGTGGGTTGGGGGGGGGGGGGGGGGGGAGCTGAGCCGCACCTGTGGTCTCGATCATGATGTGGTCAAAGTCCTTGCGGCGGTTCTCAAGCTGCCGGCAGCGCGGGGGAGAAAGAGAGGGAAGCGGGGGGGGGGGGGGGGGGGGGGGGGGGGAAGGTCAGGAACACAGAAGTCGGCGTCAGCATCGGCGCCGTCGGGTTGCCCTGGGCATGGACACGATGACGGTAGTAAAGGTTTGTTAGGGTATTGGGCAGCCCCGTCGCCATTCTACGATCGTGCACGGTGCCTGGCCACCCGGGCCGGGATGGAGCGGTAACAACGCCACGGAGCCGCGCTTGAGGGCGGGGCACCTCGCGCGCCGGCGTGAGGGCGCGGATCTGCCGCCCGGCGCGCCGCAGGTGGCCCTGTCGCCTGCATGCCGGGCCTGTGCGCGCTGCCGCAACCGAGACGCCCGCGCGGGGCCGCGGCGCTTCGGCCGGCAGCCAGTCCCAAACTAAAGACGCCGATTCCTACTCGGGAAACAGCCCCAGCTGTCCGGACAAGCTGCCCCCCACCCCCCTTCCCCTCCCTCCCTTTCTTCCCTTCCCTGCACCACGGCATGCCATCACCCGCGAGTATCGCCGGTCAATCCACCCGCGGCGCCAGGCGGGTTTGCGAGTGCCCATTTGGGGGGGGGGGGGGGGGGGGGGGGGGGGTGTCACCAGGTCAAAGATCATGTCGATGAGGTCGCCGCGTACGGTGCAGCAGAGGCAGCCTGCCGGCAGGAAGGCGCAGCGCAGCGCAGGAGGTGGCAGCGCGTCAGCTGATGCGCCATCCTTCGGCCGCGCCCATCACTGCCCCCCCCCCCCCCCCCCCCGCGCCGCTCCCGCCCCCCCCGTCCCCCCTGGGAAGTCATTCGCCGTTGTTGGCGGCCTTACCGTTGTTGAGCATCATGATGGTGTCCTCCGTGTTCTCCGCCACGGAGACGAGCTTGCTGTCGATGTCAATCTCTCCAAACTGCGCCGGCACGCGTCAACGATGAGTGCGCGGCGCCAATGCGGCCAGGCAGCCCCCTCCCCCCCCTCCCCCCCCCTCCCCTCCCCCCCTCTCCCTCCCCACCTCGTTCTCGATGATGGCCACCCGGCGGCCGTGGTCCTTGGTCAGCAGGTTGTTTAGCGTGGTCGTTTTGCCGCTGCCCAGGAAGCCCGTCAGCACCTACGGGAGGGGAGGGGGGGGAGGGCAGCAAGCCGGGGTGAGCGTGTGTCCTCGCTCCTGCTGCCTGCTGCCTGCTGGTGCGGCATATGAGGACGCAGCGAGATGCATGCATAGCCTCCATCCATCCACGGCGCCGGCCCTGAGTCTTTGTATATATCAGAGGGACCCGCCAGAGAAATGGAAGAAACGCCAATACGGGGTGAGATCACATATATAATAAATAATAGTTGGTCACTCAAGATAGGGGAGGAAAAACTCTGTCGACCCACATGTATGTCCCCACGTCTACATCCCCCTCGCCCTAAAAAAGGGGGGAAGAGCACTTTGCGACGCCACCAAAGGTTACTGACGCTGCCTATGCATTTAGAGAAATCATCGCCCACGCAACCCCTAAGTGCCTCAAAATAAACGAGCGTCGGAACCCGGACTTTGCGGCGGAGAGCAGGAAGGGGGGGGTTACGGGGGCTCACCGTGATGGGGACGCGCCTGTCCACCTTGGGAGGCGGCGGGCTCTGGCTGGTGGCGGAGGAGGAGGCGGCGCGCAGGGCAGGCGCCCCCCTGCGCGGCGCGAGCGGGCGCCCCGCGCGCCGCAGCTGGAGGGCGGCAGCGGCGGTCGTCGTCGTGGGCGGCCGAGCTATCCGAGCTACCCGAGATACCCGAGCGGGCAGCGCGCCGGCGGCGGGGCGGCCCAGGCGGCCGGCGGGGCTGGCGGTCACGCACGTTGGCTGCATGGCTCCTCTACGGAGGCGGGGTTTGGGAGAGTGTAAGAGGGGGGCAGATGCGCTAGCAGAAGGCAGGACAGCGGGCGGGGAAGTGGTGCGGGAGTGAGAGGTGGGGCTTCCCAATGTGCTGCCCCCGCCGCCCTGGCGGATCAACAGGCAACGATGGTACACGCGCGCGCAACCGCCCCGCCGCCAGTAGCACCAGCGCCGTCTCGTGGCGGACGGCCTCGTCAGCATTCATTGATTTCCGCCCTCTATTTAATCCTTACAGATCTACACCTGTGTAAAATATGTGTAAAAAGAAAAAACCAATATAAACCTTTGTCTGTCGTTAAAGCATTGTTAAAGCATTTGTTAAAGCCCCGATGTGATAATTATACCAGTCTAAACCTGTATATATATCTCTTTTATTGCTGGCAGCCTTTCATAGTTTCTACTGCGCACTTATTAAAGCCCTGACGTAATAAATCTAAACCTGTATATTTGGGGTTTCCCAAGAATTAAACTTTCATAGTGCAACCTGTACGGTCTGATGGTGTTTTCAACCGCCGGTGAAGTTGCCGGTACCATCAGAATTCAGAACGGGCTGCCCCATCGAAAGCGAGCCTTGCGCTCCCGGCCGGGGTGCTACCTACCCTTGGTGCTATTTAGGACAGCCAGCAGCAGCTCGCCCGCCATCTTCATGCTCGTTGCCTTCCGCAGCGGCTTCGCGTACTTGTGCGTGCAAGGGTCGTCGCAGAGGGTGATTAAGTCCGCACTGAGGGTCCTATTCCCGGTAATGATGGAGTCGTTGTGCCACGCACATGCATGTGTTATTACATCATCGGCAGCGATAGATAGCCCCTCGGTAGTGTATGTGGTCTTCAACTCGTGCGCCCCAAGTCGCTTATTTCCGTTTTACCTTGCCTTTGCAATTGGGACTTTTTTTTTGGGTGGCGATGCGCACGGTGGGGGCGGCGGCGGGGGGGGGGGGATTAGAGTTGGGGGATCCCACTGGGCGGATTTAATAAAACCTCGACACCCGTAGCCGAGTCGCAGTACGGGCGTTTGTGGGCTCCCGCAGTGGAGGAGCCACTGGCAGTAGTCAACTCTTAAGGTGAGGTGGGGCGGACGCGCTCGGTACCATGGCCGTTGCTCGTCAAGGTTGTCAACAACGACAACTACGCCTACCACAACAAATCGGCGCGGGCGTGTGAGGACGTACGACCGTGTCGTCATAACAGCAGTTTGCCGTCCTTCAAGACACTTCAACTCAGTCCGCGTGTGCCCGCAGGAGGGTGTCTTGGCTCCGACGGTCGCTACGAACGAACACGTTGCGGTTTACCGAAACTACCCGCGTAATCGGTCCACACTGGCATGGCGCCGCTCATCATGCACATGATTGTGTTTTGAGAGGGCTCGTTGCCCTCGCCCTACCCGTGCCGTAGCAACGTTTGTTGTGGCTGCAATGGGAAGCGTCTGCGCGTGTAAGTACTCGTGACAGTACTTGGTGAAACCTGCTGGCTCTACTCGTAGCGTTTGGGGAATTCAGTTGGTTGCAGAATGTAATCTCTTACAATATGCTGGTGGCATTGGATATTCATCCTATAGCGGTCCGACTCGGCACCGCAGACAAGTAGCAGCTAGTATCCTGATGATTAAGGAGTTGTAGCGCGACTGTATGTTACGAGGAATATTACTGGCGTCTGGTTGTGGCCGTACCAGTAAATAATACGCGTGCTGACATATTATCAATACAACAGTACAGGTACAAATACTTGGCCGTAATCTCGGCGTCACAGGTTTGTGGTGGTACTAGGGTAGTCGCTAGGCGTAACCCTAACAGCGCGGCTCGGTCCGGCGCGTCTCCGACGCTTCCTACCGCAACGTCATCGTCACAAGGACAACGACAACCCGCAGCTGCCCGCCGGGGGGTAGCTCTACCATTTGGCGTGCTCGACGGCTCGTGTTGACCATAACTACCCTTGCTTATCCGACTCCGGACTGGGAGCCTCGGTGGCCGTCGTTGGTGCGCAGCAGTGGCGACCGCCTCGTCGTTCCCCTCGTCTCGACAAATACAACTGGCATCGTTACGAGTCGGCATTCGTAAGCTATAAGAGCCTCTACACCGGCTAACTCGTTCCCGACTTCACGACATCCCACCTTTGACAACAGCACACGAGCTGCCGGCCGGGGGGCGGCGCTGCCAATTAACGCGATTTATGTATTTCGTGGCGTCAACGTAGGTCTGCGGCGTGTGACGTGGTCGGCAGCCGTCGCTGGTGCAGCAGCGGCGGCCGCCTCGCCACGCTATGCGATGCGAGACCCGCGCCGACAACTTACCAAGTCGGCGGGTCTTCGGCGACGTCGCCGGCAACCACCCCCGACCCACATCGGAACCGGTATGGCACGGCCACACTATAGGCCACACAAAATGCCCGCGCCATGATGCGGTATGCGTTTGAGGTGCTGGCCCCCGTGCGAGGCGGTGAGACGACGGCCGTTGGTGATGGCATCGGTTGTACACCGCCGGTACATGTGCAGCATAGTTCCCGTCGCGTCGCGTACGGCGTACCGTAATACTTTACCAAGATGTACGCGGCGCGCTCTCGCGCCCGCGCACGCAGCTCGTGCTCATCCTACCTGCGTGGCTATGCTGGGCACTCGTCGCCAACTTGCCCGCTCTTGTTGGCCTACAGTTCCGGTGCATGCCGCGCGCCGTCACGGGGGCCGGCAATTGTTGCATGGCGCCGTCGGGGAATGGCGTCTTGATTTCGCGACACGTCCGGCCTATGTCGTGCCGACGTTCGCGCCGTCAACAGCTCCATCCGCGTCCGTTTTGCGCCTCCGCCTCGATCAAAGGTCCTAAACCTCTCGGCGCGAGACCCTTCTAAAACTCAAGACATCTTCCGCCTTCGTCTGCTAGTCGGCATGCCTGCCGACTGCCCACGCTCGCAATCGTAAACGAACAGCGTGCAACTGGCAAAACCAAACTCGATTGCAAATTTGAAATGATCTAAACATGTTTATGGGGTGTGCCTACAATTTAATTGTCCTAGTGCAACCCGTACGATATGTTCGTGGTTTCAACCGGTTAATTAAGTTACCGGTATATATCATCATCTTTCAATTCGGACTCCATCGCCCGCGAGCCCCGCGCTCCCGGCCAAGGTGCTACTACTAAGGACAGCCACCACCAGCTCGCCTGCCATCTTCGAGCTCACTGCCTTCGGCAACGCGCCCTCCCGTCGTTTTCCGTTTCCGCCTTGCATGCTCATCCCCCCCCCCCCCCCACTTTTGTTGAGCCTTCTTAGCCATAAAATGGCGCTTCTTCCATGCTTCTTCCGTGTAAAACAGCCTCCGCATCCCTTTTGGCAAAGCCAGACTCGATTGCATGTTTGCAACCCCCATTTTACGGCTCAGTTGGGGACACTGCCCGAGCCGGTCAAAATATCGCGACTGCAATACTTCTTACTCGCTATTAAACAATGGCTGGGAAAACGCAAACCAAACCGAAGTACCATCATTCTTAAAAGGGGTTGTCGTTGGCGGGGTCGTCCGCGCTGGCGATATGCATAGAAAAAATTGCAAACCAGGGTACGATTTGACTTTATCTAGCAGTCCAGGCGGGTAAACTGGTATAAATCTTAAAACATGTTTGGCAATTTGCACTCCAAGGTGCTCGAAAAACCGGGTGTAGTACTCGGCGTGTGGTACTTAATTGAACGTCGAAGACACGGCCGCGCCGTCGTGAAGGATGTTGCCATAGTCAGGGGTAGACGTGGGAAGAGCAGCAAGATCATCGAGGAGGTCGGTGATGGTGTCACACGGCAGGGGGGCACGCCGAAGGTCCTTATTGTTGGTTGTGAGTTGGCGGAGTTGAAGTGCGCGCTTCATGTCGATGATGGCTCACTGGACCGGTGGCCGAGGCATCTTCACGACCGGTGTGACGTAGGAAGGTGTTGATGGCCAAGAGGACGGGCTGCAAGGAACCCGCGCCGACGGTGCCGCGCGTTCCGCGATCCGGCCGAGGTAGCGGACGGCGCACATTTGCCTCGGTGTACCCCAGAGGGGGTGTATGTATTCTTTGTCGATGTATAACTCGGCGAAGAGGCAAATCCTGCCCTCGAAGTTGGGAGTAGGTGATGGCCGTGAGCGATGCATGGAGTCAGGAGGTCGATCACCTTGGCACCCTAATCGTCCGTGCCGTACAATCATGGCTTCGATACTGCCCCGCATGAGATCGCTCCAAGGGCCTTCGCCTCGGCGTCTTTGATGAAGGACGTAGGCGGAGCGTGGACCGACGGATGTGCGCCGAAACACGCCGTACGCCGCTGCGGGGTTCGGTGGTGGCGCCGGCTGGTGGTGACGACGGGGCCAGTTGTAGCACGGAGGTTATGCTAAGCAGGTAGGGTGTAGTAGCCGCTGATCTCGTAGCGGGCGTCGCGCGAGTACCTAGCTCGACGGGCCGCGTGCAAGAGGGCGTTGTGCGAGCGGCGGGCAAAGAGTGCTAGCGCGGCAAGTCGGTATTAACGGGCGCTGCGCCAGAAAAGGGGAGTTGGCGTAGACTGTAGACTCGGGATGTAGAAGGACGGATTGAAGGCAGAAGGGTTGACTCCGGCGAGATTAGGGGAAGGACGACGATCCGAACATGCGGCTCTGAAGTACGGTAATCCCGCTCATGTAGACGACGCAAGTAAAACGTCGCTTGAAAGGACGTCCGAAGGCGTGTCCTCGTAACGTTGCTGCATGGGGTCGGCATCGCGGAGCACCCCATAAATCGGCCTTGTCGGTAATCGACGCCTTACCCTTACCAGAGTCCTTGGCGGTGTATTTATTGGCAAAGGTGGTGCGTGGCGCCGTCGCCTCGCGCGCCGGGCGCGCGGTCTTCATGACGTCTCGTTGCCGCTCCCGTCCCGGTGGCGGTCGTCGCACGGATGGCCACCGCCGGAGCGCATACATACTGACGTTTTCGCGGCGGTCGCGATGTTCGCGGCATAGACGCGGTCCAAGTAGAGCTCCAACAGCTCCGTGAACTCGGGCGACCCCAGGTTCTCGATGCCATGACGGAGGTAGCGCTCATGCATGGCATCGAGGGCGCAAGTTTCGCCGTTGTGCATCTGCGTGTCACAATGCTTGCAAACCAGGCCAAGCGCAACCGATGCCCGTCGTCGACGGCCTACTCGATGATGTAGACGATGGCCTCGAGTAGCTCTCCGAAAGCGGGCATAGGTAATATTTCATCGGTGACGCACGCCGCATTCAGCATCTTGCGCAGCTTGATGGCCAAGCCGGCGATTAAGGCCCCGTGGCACGCGGCGTGGTATAATACTCGTCCGCTGAAGATGGGGGCTACCAAGCATGTACTCGAGCACGCGTCGAGGGCGATGGGAAAGAACCTTGGACGCGTCGCAAGCTGTCGAGAGGCACCCCGTTCTCGAAACCGGGCGGGGGAGTAGTAGCGAGGGTGGTTTTTCAATCAATGTAATGAGGCTCGCTTGAGATAGCGAAGGTCGCATGCACGTTCTGGTCCTTACCACCAGCGCGGGACTCGTTCCCGCATGGAAAGGCGTCATCTTCGCCGGCGGCAGCCGGCGGCATTGGAGTTACTTTGGTAGCGAAGAACCAAGAGCTGCTCATCATGGATGAGTTACTTCATCCTCGCGTATTTCGCCTCACGATGCCCCACCTCGATGCGCTCTTGACGAGCAGTGGCAGATGTCTCGACGACCTCTACAACCGCCGCCTTGCCAGCGTCGGCCACCTTGGGGTCGGTAGACGAGCCGTTGCCAAACATATCGAAGGGGTCGTCCGGCGGGTGCGAGCTGCGGGAAGAGTGGATTGAAGAGTAGCCTCGGCTGGAGCTGGCCATGCAATCGCAACGAGGGCGGAGTGGGTAGACGGTTTTGTACCGCTGTTTCCGAGGACATGAGAACTCTGCATGGTACGAACCCGTTATACACTTGTGAACGCAAGAGGGCAAAACAAAACTAACACCGCAAACTCGCGACTACACGCGGAGATATCGCGAAACCTCGTATCGGGAGCTGACGTGTGTTCTTTGTGGGCTATTAGTTAAATCGTAGACGGCCGATGCGGCTCATCATAGTAATGCCCATGCAGCGGTCTCCAAGAGCCCACGGGTACTGCGACGGGTACTATGATGACGCTGCGCCGTCAGGCCGCACACGCACTCGGCCACAAAAGGTTTTATCACGTACTCGTCACCTGCCAAGCTATACAGCTCCGCGGCCCTCCGCGCTAGCAATAATTGTGAAAAAGGGCGCAAAAGCTACAGCAACAGATTCTGGTAGTATATTGTGTATTTGTGGGTGTGTCCCCGCACCGACTCCACCCGCGACACGGCGGAATGTCGCAGCAACCGTGCGGAGGTGGACAGTAGTATGACGGGCTTGGGCCCCTAGCGCGGCTTCTTGTTGCCACTCGAACGAGCAGACGGGGCAAGAGGGATGGAGTAGCTCTCGCTTGCCGACGCTCCGCTGCCCGACACATTCGACTGTGGTGGCGGTGCTGCAGCACAGTTCTCAGCACGATCCGCCGGCGCAGTCGACGATTGCACATGTGCGGCGGGCTCAGGTCCACCTGCTACTTGACAGCTGCTCGGCATCTGAGCATGCTGGCACGCTGACCAAGCCGTGACTGCCGTGTTGGCAGTCAGCATGCCGCCGAGGGTGACATCGCGTCCGGCGACGGAGCGACTACGGGCTGCTGTCGTCTGTCTGGCCTCCAATCGGGCCTTCAGACCGGTACTTGGCATGGCGAATGCGATTGAAGACCACGGCAGGAGTAGTATAGCTGCCGCTTGGAAAGGGGGGGGGTCTGAGAAAGGAGTGTTTGATGGTGCCTGCGAGGCATTGCATGAGGCCGCGGCGATGGGAAAGTATTTTTACATAGGCGGTGGACCGGCCGTCCGGCAGCCCCCGCCCGCCCGCCACAGCGATAGCTAACCAACATATGTTGCGGAGGAACCTCGTATATATCCCAAAGCTATGACACCCCTGTGAAGTCCGGGCAAAAATCGCAGCGCCAAGGCGTCGTCACGACGTGTGCCGTAGGGACGCTAGCCTGGCAAGCACATCACGAAATCTAACAGGCGGGTGACGCAATACTCGTTTGCAGTTAGCATAAGGATCCGGCACATGATAATAACATGCGCAATATAAAATGAATGGTACCAAATCCACATGCATGTCACCCGCTTTAGCGATGTACCGCAAAGTACAGGTGTCGGCACAATTGAAACGCGAGGATTGTCTCGTCTATACGCGAGTTCGCGGCGAAGAGAGTAGTCCCATGATCTTGCAGGCGATAATGGTTATATGGGATTCGACGACGGGTACTAGGGTGACAACCGCTCTTTCCTGCCGAGTGCGGGACGCGGAGTGCCGTAATTAATGCTAAGGCACAAAGACTACCGCCCGGAAGATGTGCATTGCTCTGTGGCCGCCACGTCAAATGGCGTGGCGCAGAGGACGCGGGCAGCCGGTGTCGACGCATGCATACCCAAGGGTTACGCAAGAGAAAGGAAAATCCAAGAACACAGCTCAAAACATAACGGTGTGACCGCGCGCGCCGCACCGTTAGCATGCTCAAACGACATGCTTGCTCCTACCCGTACTTACTACTGCTGCTCCTCAAATGCACTATACTATTGCACGTACGGGTTTACATGGGAAGCCAGCAAGCTGCTGATACGGCACAGATGCGAATCGGCGAAAACATAATGCGCTACTTTATTTAGTGCTATGAAATTCCAGTATGTACCGTGTCACCCCGGGCCGTGCTGATGCAAACGGTTGAAAATTAGTAATGTCTCCCACTACGGGTGCCGACGCACTAATCAGAAAGAGACGGTTTAAGACTTTGAATTGGAGGTCGGTAACCGCACCAATTTCTTAAATTTCGTATTATATTCGTTGTGATATCGTATCAAAATGCGCCAGGAAAAGCGACCAATCTTATTGCGCGGTTTCTTCTGGCCGCGTCGGCACCGTACCAACTTATAATAGTATGAAATTGACACCACCATTGCCTCTATCCTCGGCGTGTCAGGCTCGGATCCAACGACTGCATTGTGGGCCGCAGAGCGCCACACAATCCACCACAAGCATGACGAGGGTGTCCAAAACGCAGGCGGCATGCTTCGGTATGTTCCCTTCGCCGTCTCCGAGTTCGACTCGCTAGCCCCAGACGTTGAGGCTTTCTTGGTGGACGAGCCCGCGAATCAAAGCTAGCCACACGCACACTGGCCAGAAAATCGGTCAGCTCTTGTCTGCGTGGCGCCGCCGTTTCTCCTCGCTCGTCAACATGGCGCATGCAGACAACGTTCTTTGCGGGGTCGTGGCGGCGCGCGGCACGTGATGGTGCTCCTGCGCATATGTCGCGTCGCTAGTCAACCTATGTTGCTATGACCCGGGTCATCGGCTACAATAAGCGTACTCGCCGCGGCTGACGGCCCACCCCTGGGCGGTGGTCCCCATTGGTTTCCTGGTTCCCTTTCGGTTTTTTCTATTTGGTCGTTCCTTGGCTTTCATTGCTTCCATGGACCCTTTGGTTCCTTGGCGACTTGGTGGCTTCAGTCTTGGTTTCCGTGGCTCTTCCTTGGTTCTTTCGCTCCCCGGCCTCCTGCTTGACCCTTGGTTTCATGCTTATTTTATATATCTTTTGCGGGCAACCTTTCACAATTGCTTTACGTACTGCTTTCGTACGCATGTGTTAAAAACACTGATGTAAGTAAGTAGATTTTGAAATTGTACGAGGAGTGCCGACGCACCAATAAGAAAGACACGGTTTAAGAGTTCTGAGGTCGGTAACCGCAACTTCACAAATTTCGTAGTATTAGTGTTGTGATATCGTATTAAACGAGCTGGGAAAAGCGACCACTTTCTCTTTCACCGCGGTTTCTTGTAGCCGCGTCGGCACCGGTAGACTACATTTTTAAATAATGACAATTGACGAGCGCTGCTGCTCTCATAGGTATTTTTAGTTTCTATCAGTTGGTAACGACGATATATATACTGCTGATTAATTTACGTAAAGAAAGGATTTTACTGACCGCCTGTATTATCCCAGGCTTTCTCAATCAATAATTCCTGGCTGGGGCGATGCGATTTGTGTGCCGCGTTTAAAATCAGATTTACGCCTGTCACACGGGGCGGGCACTCCGGCTGAGGAGTCGGCGTTCATTTTTCACTTCATCCGGCCCGCAGATATGAATCAATATATGAATATGAAAAAAATGAATCGTCATCTGCGAATATTTCGCTATCCATCTAGCACGCGACAGCTTCATCCGGCCCGCAGATATGAATCGTCAATTTATGAATATGAAAAAAATGAATCGTCATCTGCGAATATTTCGCTATCCATCAGCACGCGGCTGCGTGAAGCAAACTGAGGCCATCACTGGAGGGCGGAACGGGGGGGGGGGGGGGGGGGGGGGGGCGATTGTTACACCTCACGGGTGCTGGACACGGCACGTGCCTGCTCGCAACATCTGCAGCAGCAGCAGCCTAGGGCGAGGGGGGGGACTGGAGCAGCCCGAGGCTTGCGGCCTGGAGAAGGCGGCGCAGAGCATTCAAGTTCTATTTGCGTGGCGAGAGCAGGGTATGAGCGAGTTAACTTGTGCTCACGCAGTCGGAGTCGCCGCCTCTGCCGAGGTGTAGACTAAAGCGCCTGGTCTTCGCGATGCAGAGAGAGCATCACAGTCCGTCTTTGCCGAGGGAAGGAGGCGGGAGAACGGGGGTGGGTCGAGAGCAGCGGCTGCTCATGCGCGCGCGGTCGCGGGGGCGGCGCTGTAGAGGCGGCCCATGTCGATCCACTTATACAGGCACCGGTCGCTGAAGCGGCGCAGCATCGCGAGCGCGGCGCCGTACGCGCCCGCCACCGGCCGCAGGCCCGCCTCCGCCCGCGCCGCCGCGGCGTCGCGCTCCGCCGCTTCAGTGGCGGCCACGGCCCGCTTCGCTGCCCGGCGCGTGTCAACCAGACGCGTGAAGTGGCTGAGCTGGGTGTAGAGCTGCGCCTCCGTGACGCCGCGAAGCATGGTCGCCGTGCTGGCGCCGCTAGCGCAGGCGGGAAGCGAGCCGGGCGTGGAGGCGCCGATGACCCGCAGGCTGACGTCGCGGCTCTCGACGGGCGCCACCTCGTCGTCGCTGCGCAGGGGCGCGGCGTAGTAGGCGTCGATCGCACCGCGCGCGGCCAGAACGGCCTGGTTGGCGAGCTGCGCGGGCGTGAGCGGCTCGGCCAGAGGGGTGGGGGCGAGCGGATGCGCGCTGCCGCCGCCGGCGAGCTCGGCGGCCGGCACGGCCTTGAAGCGCACCCCCTCGGCCGAGCACAGCCAGAGCGGGTCGCAACCCTTGTAGGTGTCGTCGTCGTCCAGCAGGCTGCCGCCGCCCGCCGCGCCGAGCTCCTCGCGCAGCTCCGCGCCGCTGCCGCGCCCGCCGCTGCCGGCGCTGTGGAAGCGCGACGCGTCCAGGCCCAGGCAGCCGGCCAGGCGGCCGGGGTCGGTGCCCTCGATGGGACTGCACAGCCGAGACACCACCGGGTGGACCTGCCGGGCCGGGCCCAGAGGGCAGCCGTCAGGACGCGGTGGACGGCGGCGACACTTCGAACAAATAAAAAAAAATGATGAAGACTTCTAAAACTGATTTTACAGTACCCGCTTTTAACTCAATTTAAAGCATTGTGAATCGTCGGTATTTGTCGAACGGGGCAATTGTTGCTGCACGCAGTCGTGGCGGGGAGGGGCGCCCCCACCTGCTGGCCGAGGTAGTACTCCGCGTCCACGCGCAGCCGGCTGTTGGCCTTGAGCTCCTCGGGGTGATACGCGCGCTCCGCGAGCGGGCGCGCGTCCGCCGCCGCCGGCTCGCCCTCTTCGGGCGCGAGCGTGCAGATGATGTACGGCACCGTCTCGCCGGCCGCGACGCCGTTGCGCTTGCCGGCCGCCTTGCGGCGCAGCGCCACCTGCACGTGCGGCTGGTTCTTCGCGTCCGGGTAGTCCTCCGGCTGCTTGGTCAGCTGCTTGGTGATCACAAACTTGTTCACCGCCACCTGCCCGCGGTGCACCGTGTCCTTCACCTGCTGCAGGTGCGCGTGGATGGCCTCCACCACGTCCTCCTGCGCCTTGCCCGACATGATCTCCCGCAGCGCAAAGTTGCCGCAGTCCTTGGAGAGCGGGCACCAGTCGCGACGCACGATGTCCAGCCCCTTCTGCTCCATCTCCGCCCGCACCTCCCCCGACGGCAGCAGCTCCACCTTCATGGCCGCGTACTTCTTCTTCTTCAGCAGCAACATGCTCTTGTACACGCCGTCGATCTCTATCTCCAGCATGCGGTAGCGCTTGTTCACCTCCTTCTTTACCGCCTGCCCCATCTTCCACACCTGCCCGCCGCCGCCGCCGACGACCACCGAGGGTCAGCAGCAGCAGCAAGGGAGCGCATGCAGCGGCGGGGAGCCCCAGGGGGGGGGGGGGGCGCGCACATCTGGGAGGTTGTCCGTGCCGGTGTTGATCATGATCGAGTCGGTGTCGCCGTAGATGATCTCCAGGCCGATGGAGCGCTCCACCAGGTCCACCGTGCTCTGCAGGATCTCGCGCCCCTGGCTTGTGATCAGCTCCGCCAGCGGCTTGCAGTAGAAGCGCGAGTTGGCAAAGCCCAGGCAGCCGTACCTGCCGGCGGAGCAGCGCACGCCCCCCCGTCAGAGGGGCACCGGGGCGGCGGGCATGGCGAGGCGGGACAGTCCGTCAGACCCGCGCAGACATCGGGCCCGGAGGGGGGGGGGGGGGGGGCTCGGCGCACATGGAGTTGGCCGTCAGCTTGAGCGCCTGCTGGCGGATGTTGAGCTGCTCCTTGCGCACCGCGTCGCTCTCGTTCTTCAGCAGGTTCTTCACCTGCCGGCGGCGCTGCACCAGCTTGCGGATCACGCTCGGCAGCGGCGCCATCTCCTCCGTCGACATCGGCAGCGGCGCCATCTCGCCGTCCTGCCGGGCCCAACGCGCCAGCGGAGCGCGGCAGAGGACGTCAGGTCGGATGTCCCGCACAGAAGAGCCAGTCGCCCCTCGTCATCGCCGCACCAACTCCACCCCCCACCAAGCAGTCGGTCCTCAACAACGCCAGTGCCCCCCCCCACCACCAAGCCACTGTGGTCATGGTGTGACGGGTGTTTTAAGCGACTCCATTCGACCCTGAGTCCAAGCGCAAATGAGGTAGGGGGGGGGGGGGGGGGATTGCCTGCGGGCGGTCGACGGTGGTGAAGCAGATGTTGTACTCCTGGATGATGGAGGGGTACAGCGAGTTGAAGTCCAGCAGCAGGACGTACTTGTCGTACAGCCCCTTCTTGGGCTCCAGCACCAGGCCGCCCGAGTACTGCGGCCCCTTGCCGCCCTTCTTGCCGCCCTCGCTGCCGTCGCCGCCGCCGCCGCGCAGCTTCTCCAGGCGCACCTTGTCCTGCGGGCACCGCCCCCCCCCCGCACGCGTCAGCGCCACGCCGTAGGGCCGACGACGCCCGCTCTGGGTTCGCGACACCGCGACGTCGTCGAATGCGGATGCGCTGAATGTGGAGAAACCTTAGATAGAGCTGTAGGTGGTTGGGGGGAACCACAGCATTCCGGTCAGGTGAGCTTATAATGACGAGGGTTCTCATGGGGGCGTCGGCAGCCCCCGAGTCGGTGTGCATTCGGGACGCGGCACGGAGCTGCCGGCTCGGCGGCGCCCTGAGCCGCTCCATCACCCCCTCTCCCACCCCGTCGTCCTGATCGAATCGTGGAGGGAGGGGGGGGGTGACCTTGGCGGAGAGGCGGTCGGGGGTGATGAACTTGCGGGCGTGGAACTCGTGGAGGAGCAGCATCTCGATGCGCTGCGCGCGCGACCCCGCCAGCGTCTTGGACCACTGGAAGCCCGACAGGCAGGTGAGCTGGCGCGTGAGGGGGAGCACGCTGAGGTGGAACATGAGGCCCATGGCCAGCCAGGCGTCGCTGTTGGTGTGCTCCACCAGCGCCATCAGCCCCGCCGCGCTCTCGTAGCTCCGCAGCGCGTTGCCGCCCGCCAGCTCGGAGCGCGACTGCCCCAGCAGGCTCTTGGACAGCGTGCCCAGCGTGTAGTCCACCTCCTTCACCAACTCGCGTGCTGCCGGCCGGGTGGCGCAGCACAGAGCCGAGGGGGGGGGGGGGGGGGGGGCAGTCAGTGCCGCCCACCAGCAACGCAATGTGCCGCTGTCGAAGTGACAGTCAGCGCAATCGCATCCCTCCTGCAGTTCCTTTCTGAGATGACACTGTGGAACCCCTTTGATACATAGCAGAGACGGCCGGGGGAGGAGGGAAGGATGGGCGGGGGCGATGGGGGTGATATGGAAATGGGGGGGGGGGGGGCGCTCACCCGCGAGGTAGGTGTCGCACAGCAGGCGGCCCGAGAGGGCGGAGAGCACGCCGTGCGAGGCGCCGCCGCCAAAGACGTTGCCGCCGCCGGCGAGGTTGGGGAAGCGGCTGCGCTTGAGGCGGCCGATGCGGCTCCAGTGGGGCACCTGCCGGCGGGGGAAGGGAGGGGGGGGGGGGGGGGGGGGGCGTTGGCCAGCGGGCAGCGTCAGCCTTGCGCCGCCGCCGCCGCTGCCGCACTCGCACCCGGCATCGGGGCGCCGAAGGGGGGGGGGAGGGGGGGGGGAGGGGGCTCACCTTGTGCTGCTGCATGCGGTGCAGCAGGACGTCCATGTCAAAGCCGGCGATGTTGTGGCCGACGTACACGTCGGCGTCCAGCGTGCGCAGGCGCGCCAGCAGGTACGTCAGCAGCGCGCGCTCGCTGCCCTGCATGCTCAGCATCGCGCCGCCGTTGCGCTGCCCGAGCGGGCTGTCGTTGGCGGCCTCCACCTGCGCCTGGAAGCCCAGGGGCCAGGGGCTGTTGTCCAGCTTGCGGACCGCGCTGAAGTGGCGCAGATGCTTGGGCGTGTTCCACTCCTCCTTGCTGGTGGGGCCGTCGATCTGCCGGCATGCCGGGGCGGGGGGAGACCGCGTGAGCACGCACCCCATAGAACGGAAGCTGGGGGTACATACATACATACATACATACATACATATATATATATATATATAGATGTGCAGATATATACATATAGACATATACAGAATATGTATACATATATACATATATATTAAAAATATATATATATATATATATGCACATATAGGGGAGAGCCCTTGCAAATGCAATCAAGACATGTCTGAGACAGCTGCATGCTTGCTTACACACCCTCTTTATATCCATTTCCTTCACTACGGGTGCCGGCGCATCCGTCATAACCCATCACAACCGTTGCTAGCGCGTAGGTGACAATTCATTCCAAACGGCCTTGCCTGGCTGTGTTGGAATTCGCCACCCTTCCAGCGATTTTCTATTTGCATTCTATTTCGCTATTCTATTCTTCTATCACTCTTAGTATACCGTATATATTATGTACCATTTACCGGTGCGTCAAGATAGCGGAAGATCCGATATTAGTAATGGATAAGATACGGATTCCTCGTACCCCTCGTAACCCCTGCTGCTTAGGCGTAGTAATCGTCAGTGATCGGTGTCTAATTTGAAACAATGCACGTAAGATTATCCTGAATACATGGGCAATGCCAAGTCAAATAATGTCCTTAGTGCTATCCGGAGTCAATTCGCTGCACGACTAATTCGCATCTGTGAGTTTTCTTTCAAGAAAAGTCACATTATCCACACATGTTCCATTTCCATTTCCATTCTAATTGCCGCACTTGCATCCTAATAGACTGGTGGGTTTATAAGCCTCCGCTTGGGTTTGCCAGCCGCCAATAAGGACATTTGCTATAGTGTTGTCTTTGTTTGACCTGTGACATGACGGGCGGGCTCCAATTTGCTGCGTTATTACCGCATCGGCACCCGTACGAGCGGAAAGACGGCATTTTCTATAGGTCACGCAGCCACTCTGCCCCCGCCCCCCCCCCCCCCCCCACCAATATGCCCATCCGCCCCCTCCCCGCATGCGGCAACCGTTGTGCCTTTGAGACGATAGCTACACTGGTTTCGGAGTACGGGTTCTCGATCTGGGGGCCTAGAGGTCACCGTTTCGATCCCTACCGTTGTGGCGATTTGATGTCTTGCGGGGGCGGGGGGGGGGGGGGGGGAGCGTAGTGACACCCGACACGCCCATATGCCGCCGCCCCCCTCCCAACAGACACACACAAACACAAACACACCCACGAGGTGCACTGCATCGGTGAGAGGGGGGAGGGGGGGGGGGGGGGGTTCTGGGCGGCCGCACCTTGGCGTGGCTGGTGTGCAGCACGCTGACGGCGACGATCTCGTTGGCGTTGGTCGCGGGGTTGACGTGCGTCTTGATGTGCAGCGAGGCGACGACGAGCGGGGGCACCTCGCGGTTGGCGACCTCGCCGCCGGTGACGACCGCCTTGGGGCCCGCCACCTCCAGCTCCACCGCGCACCAACTCACCTGGCAAGAGCGCACCCGGGGCGGAGGGGGTCCTTCATGCGAGCCATCCTCAAGCTGGCCACAGCACTCGCGGATGGGTGGTCAGCCCTAGCAAACCCTAATTAATACCACCCTGGAGATTTCACTTCTTTCACAATCCAATATCCTGAAATTCAGCCGACCGTACGGGTACGGGTCCCTCCGCATCATGCGGGTGCCTCATGTGCAAAGGGCCTTCCTCAACGTGCAGCATGTTTTGGGACCCATCACTGGGTGAACTGCGTCTGCCCGCCCAACGCAGCCCTACGACGTGAACACTTTGGGAGGGGGGGGGGGGGGGGGGGCTGACCTGGCGGCTGGCCTCCACCGTGACCGCGTTCTTGAGCGTGAGCCAGGAGGGGCCCATGACGGTGCGCTTGACGATGAGCGACTCGGCGAGCGAGGTGGTGGTGCCAAAGACGCCGGTGAAGAGCGAGCCGGACAGGCCGACCGGGAGCTGCCCCATCGCGGCGGGGTACTTGACCTTGAGCACCCACTGCTGGCCGTGCGGGATGCCCGGCTCCTCGAAGGCGTAGCTGCGCTGCACGACCGAGAGGGTGGTGCGCGTGATGCCGTGCCGGGCGAGCGCCTCCTTCACCTCCTGCTTCAGCTCCTTGGCGAGCTCCTGCAGGTGGATGTTGAGGTCCCTCTGCAGCGCCCGCCCGATCACACGTCAGCCGGGTGCCGCCAGCCTGAGCAGGGACCCCGGGCGGCTGGCGAGGATGGCACAACAGCTGGTGCGTTGAGAGGGCCGCATGCTGCTGGCAATGCGAAAGGAACCCCGACCCTTTGCCGGTTCGTGCCGGCCGGGCCGAGAGACAGCTGGCATGTTCAGCATCAAAGACTAAACAGGAACAACGTAGAAATGGAAACTTCAACTCCGAATTGCGTCGAGACTGTGGCGCTGATGGAGGAAAGGGAATGATATAAGAGGAAAGGAAATAGGATATAAGAGGAAAGGAAGGGATGGGGGGGGGGGGGGGGGGGGAGTCGCGCCTTCTTGGAGGCATCCGCCTTGCTCTGCTGCAGCAGCTCGTCGATGTGGCCCGAGGGGTCCGTCAGGACGCCCTGGCGCGGCACCACGACGAGCGTGCGCACCATGTCGCGCACCACGGCGCAGGCCGAAACGTGCTTGCCCTCGCTCATCACCTTGCCAAACAGGAAGAGGGTGCCTGGGGGAGGAGGGGGCACGGGCTCAGCCGCCCCTGCCACATGACTCATCGGCCGCGGGCATCATGCCCTTTCGAGATGTGGTCCGGGCAGAGTGTTGCCGCAGGGGGGGTGGGGGGGGGGGGGGGGGGCACCGGGCTGGTTGGACTCCTCGTGCACGTCGATGAGGAAGAAGGGCGTGTCGCCGCCCTCCACCGCCATCGCTGTCTCCCCACCCACCGTGCCCTCCTTCTCTTCCTCCTCCGCCGCCGCCTCCTCCGAGCCGTCCGCTGCACAGAGGTCCGCCCAGCCGCTTGCGCCCGCGCCGTCCTCCTCCTCCTCCATCACCGCGCCCTTCCCGGCCGGCGCCGCGCGGCTCTTGCCCTCCTCCCCCTCCTCCTCCTCCTCCTCCGCGTCCTCGGCCAGCATCGCCGCCATGTCCTCCGCCTCCTCTTCCGCGGCCGGCGCTGTCCCGATGTTGGCCTCCTCCAGCTCAAACTCGCCCGCGTTCGGCATTGCCTCGTCCTCCACCGGCTGCGCCGCCACGGGGTCCGCCTCCTCATCGTCATCAGCCAGCGAGATGATGGGGTCACCGGCAGCCGGGGCGCGCTGCGCCGGGGCGGCGAAGCTTCCGCGGCGCGCGGGCGGGCATGCGCGGGGCCCCCGCCGCCGCACGGGGCGGGGCTGGGGCGGCCGGCCTGCGCAGGGACGCGCTGCAGTGCAGCCGTCAGCCGCCAGCCAAACGCGTCAGCCAAAGGCCTCGGCGCTCCCAAAGCCGCCAGCAGCTCAAGCAACAGTGCCGCATCCCGCAGCGCCAAGCGTGATGGGCATCGGCAAGGGGCATGCGTGCAAGTATCGGTCGCAGGGCGAGGCACTAACCTCCTGGCGGGCTTGGGCACCCGGGAGAATCCGGCGGTGGGGGGCGGGGCGGGCTTGTGGCGGGCGGCGACGGGGCGGGGCGCCTCGTCCGCGGCGCCGGCGTTGCCACCGAGGCCGTTCAGGATGTCGTTGAGCAGGTCGTCCGACTCCTCGGTGGTGACGGGGCGGCCGTGCTTGGGGGCAGCTGCGGAGGAGCCGGGGGTAGGGCGGACAAGGGGGCAGGAGGCCAGGGGTTGGAACAGGAGCATTTGTGGTAGTGGCGGGGGGGGGGGGGCTTGGGGCCGCTAACGGGGCAGAGGGGAGCTCGGACCTGACGCGCCGGCCATGAGCATGCTCTGCATGCGCTTGCGTCCCTCTGGGTTCACCGCGCTCTTGGCCTTGGTGCTCCGCTTCAGGTCTGTGTGAATCAACGACCGCAGATGTGGGAAAGGGGGGGCGAAAGGGGGCAGCGGGGGTTAAAGGCCAGGGCAGCCTGACTGGCTTTAATCACGATCAGATTCATTGATTTTGACATGGGAAATCGTCTTGCAACGGGTCCCGAGACAGCCACACAAGAAAGTCGGCCCTCGGAGGGGACAAGGGAAGGGGGGAAGGGGGGTCTTGCGCACCCTGCTTGCCGTCCTTGCCCTTGCGCTTCTGCGGTAGCGTGGCCCCTCCCGGCGCGCCGTCGCCGCCCTCCTCCGCGGCGGTTCCCCAGTCCACCTCCTCGCCGATATCCGCGTACCCGCTGCCGGTGTCGTCCTCGATGAAGTCGCCTGGCGAGCGCAACGGCACCCGTCGCCGCGTCAAAAGAGGAGGGTGTGGAGGCTGGCGTCGCATCATCAGAGATACCGCCGGCAAGGCTCGGCGGGGGAGATAGGTCAGGGCAAGGCACGGCGCGCAATGCACAAATGAAGGCATCGTTCGGTCGGTCCAATACTGCAAGCGAAAAAATTAAAACTACTGGGGGCGCGCGGGGCACACCTCCTTCGCGGCGGCGCCTGGCCACCAGCGCGGCGTAGTCCTGCTCGTCCACGACGTCGTAGACGGAGTCGGCTTCGCGCACCTCGAAAGTGGCGGCGCGGCGGCCCTTGCCGCCGCCGGCCTTGAGGGCGCGCAGCTCCTCCAGTGCGCTGCGAGCCGCGCTGCCGGTGCGGCCGCGCCCCGCGTTGGCCCGCCGGCTGCGCCCCTCCGGCGCCTCCTCGGGCTCGGGGGACACCATCGCGGAAGCGTTGAACGGTGTCGTGGGGAGGAAGAGTCCCGGGGTCGGGCCAGCCAGGTCAAGCTGCGTGGCAGAGGTTGTGAGCTGGCGACGGGCTTTCTACTCTGCAAGGGTTGTCGACCCGGTGGGGGCGGGTAGCGACTGCGCGCAACAGCGCTTGCGGCCAAATGAGCCTAGCCGGTCAGCAGACAGTTTCCACAACTCGATATCAGGCTGCAGTAGTTCAAATTTCGAATTCGAATGCCAAGCAGCAGATGGCGGGGTTTGCCCTCTCACTAGGGTAGGGGTTCCAAAAAAACAGGGGGTTTCAAGGCATCGTCACTACCTGTAGGTTACAGTCGCTATTACCGACTGTGCTGAAGTGATGATCGCGCTCTTTATGATTTATTTTTATATTAAAACCCTTTTTTTTTCACTTTATTTTTATTTTTACTTTATTTTTACTTTATTTTTACTTTACTTTATTTTTACTTTATTTTTTACTTTATTTTTTACTTTATTTTTATATTAAAACTGTTATTTTTATATTAAAACTATTTTTTTTTCTTTGAGTCGACCCTTTTGTCCTTCCGGTCTGCTACTTGCGCTAATGGATGCCCCAAGTCCGTGGTTGCCCTGGTCAAACCCCATCATGATGCCGCCCTTACCTACGCTCTCTCGTTCAAGGGCCGCGCGAGCCAATCTGAGGCTGCCCATGCTGCGTGGAGTGCCTACCTCTTGTTCTTCAGGTTGATATTGCGGCCCATGGCTGACTCCCCGCCAGGGTCTTTACCCCCCGACCCGGTGGCGGACTACCGTGACAACCGTCTGTCGCATTGGGAGCGTGGTGATCTAGACACATTGTTCGCCCTCGCGCGTACGCATGCATCCGTTCGGGCTACTCCTCATGATTACGTGGCTCCGGCGTCGGCCATTTGTGGGGACCCACCGCCGGTTACCAAACGCCAAGCTGCTCGGGCCTCGGCTTTGGCCGCGGTGGGTGAGTACAGCCGCGCTGCTGCCGCCCTTCACTCAGTCCCGCTCGCGCCCACTGGCCCGCGGCTCCACGAAGAGCTCCTCCGCTTGCATCCCCAAACCCCGGACCCTGTTCCTTGCGCGCTCCCGGATCCGTTCTCGCTGGACCGCCTCGCTTTCCCTGAGTCTTCGGTGGACGTTTGCGAGGTTTTGTCCAGCAGCCCCAATGGTTCTGCCCCATTCCTCGATGGCATCCGCTTTGAGGCTCTCCGTGCCCTCTGCTCGCGCTCCCACCTCCGTGGCATAGCCGAGGCCATCGCAAATGCGGAGGTCCCTGCGGGCGTCGCCCATTTCCTTTCCTCTGCTACCTTGGTTCCCCTAGATAAGCTCACGCCGGCGGAGCGCAATGCCTTGGAAGTAAGTGCCGGAGACATGAAGGGGTCCGTTCGGCCCATTGGCATCGGCAGCGTGCTTGTCCGGTTCGCTATGCGCGTCCTCTTGCGCGCTCATGGCGAGCCCATCGCCCAATGGCTTGCCGCCCGCGGCCAGTTCGGTTTTGGCGTTAAGGGTGGCGTGGAACTAGTTCAATTCCTTGTGCGATCTCTCCTGGACTCGGATCCATCCCTCGTCTTGGTGCAGCTTGACGCCGAAAACGCGTTCAATTCCTTCTACCGCTCCGAAATGTTCCGAACACTGCTCGAGGACCCTGTTTGGCAGCCTCTATTGCGTTCGGCGATCATGCTGTATGGTCAAGAGTCCAATCTGTACGTTTTCGACGGCTCCCAACCCAGTCCTTCTCTCCGGATTCCAAGCCGTCGAGGGGCCCGCCAGGGTTGCGTCCTCGGCCTCATTCTGTTCGCCGCCGTCGCCGCCCGAGTGTATGCTCGCATCGGCGCGGCTGCCCCCAGTCACTCAGTGTTGGCGGCTTTCTCGGACGACGTCAACCTTGTCGGCACTGGCGATGGACTTGCGCTTGCTACATGGGTGGCCCCATCCGCTTTTGCCGCCGTTGGGTTAAGTGTCACCATTCGCAAACGACAGGCGTATTGTCAGCTTGGCTCTTCGTCCCCGTTCGGCGCCCTTCCTTTTGGGCATTTGTTGCATGGTGTTGCAGTCTCCTCGTCTGGAATCAAGGTGCTTGGTGCCTCTGTGGGCTCGGCCATTTTCGCCCGGGAACTGCTGGACAAAACAGTCGAGAGATTTCGCCAATTCGGCTCCCGGCTTATCGGTTTGGCAGACCACTTCCACTCCCACACTGCTACTCGTTTGTTGCAAGTTTGCGGCCGTCGTTTTGGCCACCATCTCCGCTCCACGCCTCGGGGCTTGGGTCGATCCGAGGGGTATGGCGACACCATTACGTCTTTCCTCGAAGATGCCGACGCCGCCGCATTTTCAACGCTTGCCGGCATATGGGGTGTTGACCCCGACCTCTTGGATACGCCCTCCATGCGCACGCAGCTGTCCCTCCCGGTCCAATTTGGGGGCCTCGGCATCGGCGATAATGTGTCTATAGCAGATGCCTCCCACATCGGCGCTGCCGCCCTCGTGGTTGGCCAAGCTGTGACTTTCCTCCGTGCTCAACACGCCACCCTGAGCGACGCTGGGGCGTTCTTTTCCGACCCGTCCGGCGTGTCTAGCCCTCAAAGCCTCTACCTTGTTGGGGCGTCCTCGATCCACCAGGCTTTGGCCACCCCAACGTTGGAGCTCGATGCCAGCGCCAACGCGTCGGCGCCGATGTGGGCTATCGAGCTTCGCGCCGCTCATACGCGTGTCGTTAACGAGTGTGGAGACGCGGTGCTCGAAGATCTAGCGGGGCCATTGGCCTCTGCCTTGAAGTTGCTCCCCTCCAAGCGCTCCCACGTTGCCCGGGCCGGCTGCTCGGACGCCGGGGCTGAGCCGGCGTCTGCTTTGCGCTCGGCGGCCGACCTCCAAGCTATCCCGCATTACTCGGACTTCCCCTTGCACTCCATGCGGAAAGTACAGGAAACCCTGAGCCACCGCATCCACACGGTCCGTTTCGCAAAGCTGGCTGCGCGTATGCCTAGAAGCGGCCCTGACAGCAACCGCTTCCGAGGCCGCCTCTTACGCGCTGCGACGGCGTTCCTGGTGACTGATCCTCCATGTGAGGGTCGCCTTGGTGAAGTCCGTGAGCGTTCCCCTGAGTACTACGATTCCATGTTCCGTGTGGCCGCTTGCCGCCCATTTGGCCTTCCGGCGTCTCCTGTCCTCTCCCTTGGCGAGCCATGCTCTTGTGCTTCTTGCTCCTTCTCGGTACAAGGCATGCTTGCCCGTTTTGAGGATGCTGGCGTGGAGTTCACTCCTTCAACTTGGGCGGTTGCATACGCTGATCACGTGGCACGCTGCTCTGGGGGCGACTCCAATCACGCCGCACACGAGTGGGCGGCACATGGCCTTTCCGACATTTGCCACGACGTGAAGTCAGCGCTGGGCGTGGGTGTCCAGATCCTCACGGAGCCGTCGGTGCTTGTTTCTCTCCCGAAGGGCAGCGACGGGCGGCCCGCCGATGTTGGGCTTTTTGGGTATGGCGGTATCCGCGGAAACACGGTTGCTGTCGATACCACCATTGCCCCTATCCTCGGCGTGTCAACCCCGGATCCAACGACTGCTTTGCGGGCTGCAGAGCGCCACAAAATCCAGAAGTATGACGAGGGTGTCCGAAACGCCGCCGGCATGCTTCGCTTTGTCCCTTTCGCCGTTTCCGAGTTTGGCTCGCTGGCCCCGCACGCTGAGGCCTTCTTGGTGGAGCTCGCGAAAGCTAGCCAAGCACACACTGGCAAGAATATCGGCCAGCTCTTGTCTGCGTGGCGCCGCCGTTTCTCCTTGCTCATCAACATGGCTCATGCAGACAATGTTCTTGGCGGGGTCGCGGCCGCGCGTGTGGCACGTGATGGTGCTCCTGCGCCCGCGTCGCGTCGTTCGTCGGCATGTGTTGCTATGACCCGGGTCATTGGCTGCAAGCGTCCTCGCCGTGCCTGATAGCCTACCCCGGGGCGGGGGTTCTTGGAGTTTCTGGCAGCTAAGTGACTTCGTGGTTCCCTTGGCTCCTTTTTGTCTATTGGCTCCCTGTCCTCCTGTTCGACCTTGTTTTCAGGCTTAAGTATCTCTTTTGCTGGCAACCTCTCATAATTGCTCTTAGTTCTCTTTGTAGTGCGTTTTTGTGAAAGCCCCGATGTAATTATATAAAATTTATATTAAAACTGCGCTCACACTACCAGTACGGATGCGAGTACAGTAGCGACTACCTGTACCGTAGTTGCCGGAGTAGGGTGGCGCGCGCAGTAGCGTACGAGTATACGGACATACTCGATCCGGACCGGAGCTTGCGTGACTTCGTGGCCCTCGATCTCAGCTTCCAACGTACTGGTGCAGCGGCCTCGCGACTTGATACCCTGCGCCTGTACAGCGCGTGCGGGCCGGGCTCCCTATCGCTTTTCCAGTCGGATCACGAGTCCGCCCGCAAGATTCCCCATGCTGCTTATTCGGCCGCCGCTGCGCGGGTACTGGGCCTTTGCCCGCGCGGAGGTTCCGCGCTTGTCACTTGCCCTGGCCCCACGTGTGTATTGATCCCTTATGGCTTCGCTCTACGGATGGCTCGAACCCGAGCGCTACGGATTTCATCGTGGATCATCTACCCATATGCCCCGTAGCGAACTACAAGCACCGCATGCATACCGCTTTGAAGAATCTGTGGGCATCTGTGGCAATTGATGCGGGGGCGGTGCTTGACCGGGACCGCTCGGGAGCCGGCGACTTGACCCTTGAGACGAGTGGGCTGCGCCCAGCGGACCGCTCGCGGCCGTCGGACCTGACGCTGGCGGGGTGGGGGGGGGGGGGGGGGGGGGGCGGCGTGCGAATACATGATCGACTTCGCGTGCGTGTCCTCCACGACCCCCACTTGGAGCAACGACCCCCGCTGGTGCACCCCGGGAATCGCGGCAACCGAGGCGGAGCATGCTAAGTTGGCAGCGGACCGGGCGTCTTCCGCCCCAGTGCAGGGTGTTCACCGGTACTACCCTTTTGTGGTTGAGGACCGCGGCCGTCTCGGGAAGTCCGCTTTGACGGTGGTCTACATCTTCGCGGTGCTGTTAGCTGTGCGCAACTTCCTTGGCGGTCCTTCCGCCCCGACCTCTTGCTTTCTTCGTGGTCAATCCGTTCAGGCACTTCGGAACTTTGTCGCCAGCCAACCTGCTGAGTTCCGCCGTCACCTGTCGCGCACACGGCGGGGGTTGTTGCAGCGGGTCTCGGCTTGCGTGCATGGTACCCTGGGCGGCATTCTCTGCCGGTGTGCAGATGGCCAAGTCTGATGCGTGTGCTCGTGGCACTGCCCACTCTGCGTCTTCTCATGTTACTGCTTCCACCCCGAATTCGATGTAGAGGACCTTTCTGATTGCCTTTTATTTTGGTGATTTCCGATATCGCCTTCTGCTGCTAACTCATGTAAATATATAGTATACGGACATACATGTCTGTACGGCTACAGATATATTAATCACTGGCGGCTAAGAATTGGTCCGCAGCGCAGGACCTCGCAAACAATTCCACCCTGAAAAATGGTGTTGGACCCAGCGAGAATACATACAGTGCTCTCAAAATCTGCTAAATGGGTAGAACATGCATAATATGATAGCTTCAGCAAAAAAATAGAATATATATTATATATTATATATTATATACAATATATACAATTTTATATATACAATTATCATTTATCTATTTATACACGCCGCGCGCCGCGTAAGGATTATTTCTAGGTACGGTACCCGTACATGCACGACTTTGCGCGCTCTGATGGACTGCTATATACTACGGGTGTAGCTGCTCTAGGCAGAGGCTAAAAATAATAGGGATTACATGGTAAATAATAATATGTCGATATGCTGATATGCTGGATGAATAAAAAAGCGACTGTACAAGTACTGCGTTCATTCCAAAAAACGAAGTCGTAGCGGTGCATCCCTTGTTCGCTCGGTTGAGCGGTCGTCTCGTATGCGAGAGGTCCCGGGATCGATTTCTGGTCGATGTGCTTTATTGCAATATCAGCCCGGCGTGTCCCGGGTTTACCCGGTTGATGCAATAGGCCTTCGGGGTTCGAATGACGATGAGGCAATGGTCTTCGGGCTATGCCAGACCTATGACTGCCGTTGGCGCAAGAAGTCAATTGCTGGCGGGGCGGCTTCGGCCGATGTCCCGGGGCGAACTTTACTTTAGTTTTACTTTTACGAAGTAGCGCAACATGTTTTGATGTAGTCCGATCGCGATTTGATGGCGGAAATCATTTTGCGAAAATGAGAAATCGCGATTCCTCCCCTATTCCATGAGAAAGAATTTACAGAGCCGCCAGAGTCCGACAGTAGGCCGGTTGGATTTGGGATGGGGTCGAGCCCCCCCCCCCCCCCCCCCCCCCCCCCCCCCCCGCTCAACCAACCCGCCCATCTCTGTTTGGTCTCCGCCCAGCCTCACGACGGTCATTGTGCACATGAATCTCTAGCTGGGAGGCTAGGGTTGCGCGGGCGGAGGCGGGGAAGGAAGGGTGGCACGGGGTGGAAGCGAGTTGGTCGTGACAGATAGGAGTCGCGTCGACGACCCGCAACGACGATTGCTCGCTATGCTCCCGTCAACACCCGTCGCCTGACTATGCGGCAAAGCTAGACTATAGATCCGTTCGACTAGGGAGAGGCGGGGAAAGCTGCGGGTTGCGGTTACCACGCATCCTCCGCCGCGTCGGCCCGGGGTGGGGCTGCCATCGTCCGGCGGGTTGTGATTTGCGCCTAGACGACGCCCCGATGGATGACGACAAGCTGCGCAAGCACGGCGCGCTCATGGGAAGTACATCGCGATGTATTAGCAACTGAATTGGTCGCTATTTTGTTCAGAGCTGTGTTCTTGGGGTTGCCTTTTTGTCCTGCCTGCACCTAAGGTATGCGGGGCTCGACACCAATACCGGTGCTATGGCACTAGTGCTTTAGCAGTGACAAGCCGATGTACGGCACCTTGCATGCCGCCCATGGCGAATACGGCGGTCACCCCCGTACCCATCAAATCTTACAAATAAACCATCATCGTCCGCTAGAATGGACCACTCATCTCTTGGTTTTGTGCTGGCCTTCTGCCTGCACAACACTAATTCGCGGTTTCGTACCGTGCCGAGTGCTTAGGCCTTCGGAAACGGTACTAAACCTTCCGCTCGCGCTGCTACTACATTACCAGCTCAAGCCGAGGCCCTTCCTTTCTTTCTTCTCCTCGACCGTGTGCTCTAGTAACCCTATCTACTTGGTATCCCTCGCCTCTAGCCGGCAGCCGATGACCACTACCACGCCGCGTGCTACAGGGCTTCCATCGCTGGCTCGACCATCGAGCTGCGGAAGCTGCCGGCGGCGGCATGCGTCACCGACTGAGGGAATCACTCCGACATTCGGGCAACGGCTCGAGGTTATATCGTCCGCAGCATGGAGGCCATCGACGACGGCCATCGGCTCCGTATGGCGTACCTCCGCAACTACTGGGACACACAGATGCACCAAGGCGACACTTTCGCGCTCGACGTCGTACGGGAGCGTTACTTCCGCCATGGTATCGAGCACCTCGGGTCGCCGGAGTTCTCCGACCGCCTACTGGAGCTCTGCAAGGACCGCGTCTACGACGCCAACATCGCGAGTGCCGCGAAAGCCACTTCCCGCCAGTGCTTCGGCGGCGCCCTCAAGCGCAGCGACTGCGACCGGGACGGTGGCGGCGGCAGCCGCGAAACTTCAAGACTACGTGCCCGGTGCGCGAGGCGGTGGCGCCATCAACCACCTTTGCTAAGGACGCCACCAAGGACTCTAGCATGAGCAAGGCAAAGGTTGAGCCCCCTTCGGAGGACAAGGCCGAATGATGGGGTGCTCCGCCGTGCCGAACCCCGGCAGCTGCGTTTCGAAGGCACGCTTCCGGGCGCGCTTTTTAGGTAATAACGTTGCACTTGAGTCGTTGGCATGAACATGACTCTCTCATCACTGACCCTCCTACGCGAGCCGTCATCCTCCCCTTACCTCGCCAGGGTCAGCCCCTATGGCGCTACATTGTCCTTCAACATCTACATCACGAGTCTACACCGACTCCCTCCTTCTGGCGCGGCCTCGCTCCCCGACTTGCCACGCTAACCCTCTTCAACCGCCGTCAGCGCGGCGGCCTCTCAGATGCAACTAGACGAGCACGGTACTCACGTGACGCTCGCGACGAGGTCAGCGGCTACAGTACCCTGCCGTCATGGCATCAGATTCGTGCCGCCCCTGCTTCGGCTAACCCCAGCCGGCGAGCGCCACCCTCATACCCGGCCGCGGCGTACGGCGCGTTCCGGCGTGCTGTCCGCCGCACCACGAAGACACCTACCTACTTCATCGCCAACGCCGCAGCAAAGGCTCCCTGGAGCGAGCTCATGCTGCGAGGTAGCATCGAGACTCTCTACGGCACAGACGACTAGGGAGCCAAGGTGCTCGATCTGCTGACTACCTCGCTCACAGCCACCACCTACTCCAACTACGAAGGCAAGATACGTCTCTTCGCCGAGTTTTGCATCGACGAGGAAGGCATTTCCCCCCCTAGATTGCACCGAGGCTACATGCGTCCGCTGCCTCGCATCGATCGCGGAGCGCGGTACCATCGGTGCCGGCTCTCTGCAGCCCTACCTCTCAGCCATCAACACCTTCATGCGTCACACCGGTCGGGATGACGCCCCGGCTACCGGTCCAACAGCCATCGGCGACATGAAGCGGGCACTTCAAATCCGGCAGCTCAAGACAAGCGAGGAGCTGCGGCGCGCCCCCCTTCCGCGTGACGTCATCATCAACATCCTTGACGACCTTGCTAATCTTCCCATGACCACCCCGGTCTACGGCACCATCCTCCGCGAGGGCGCCGCGGGTTGCTCAATATACATGTTTTACTCCCGTGGCGAGTCCAACGTCTCCTCCCGACTCCGCGACGACCCATAACATCACCATGTTCGTCAACCGCGAGAAGGGGGGGCATCGCAAACATCGAGACGGGTTCAAGCCCCTACTCCAAATTCCTGCCACCGCCGTGCCCGCGTGGACAACCCTTCTCCGCTGCTTCATCGCGTACCGCGACGCAGCGTTCCGGGCAGCCCCCTCCGCCAAGCAACCGGACCGATTCTGGGCGCTCCCTCGCGACATGGCTACACCGCCCCTCACATGGAACGTCTCCACCCTCGGCGACTGGCTCACGCGGGCCGTCACCCGCATCAATCGAGCACCTCCCCTCCCCCCCCCCCCCCCCCCCCGAAGTATTCGTGCGGACCTCGTACTCCTTTTGAAAGGACGTGGCATCGGGCGCAAATAAATACATCAGCAGGCGTGCCCCTGGACAAAGTCCGCCACTGGGGCGGTTGGGCCCGCAATTCTGCATTAACCAACGACTACATCGACCCGACGACGCTTCCTACCCGTGCCGCGGCGCTTCTGTTTGGCTGGCTCTCCCCCCATGTGGTCCTTCGCAGCCTGCTCGGCTCTCGTTCCCGCTCCGGCGGACGCCGCCCCGCCCCCTCCGCAGTCCTGGAGACCGAGGTGGCTAGTTTCCCTTGCCTACCTCCCTATAAAATGTTTAGAGCTGTGTTCTTGGGGTTTCCTTTTCCCCTCCATGCACCTAGGGTATGCGGGGGCCGACACCAGTACTGCTGTGCTTTAGCACCGGTGCTTTATTTGGCGCTGGTGCTTTTGCAGTGACAAGCCGATGTACGGCACCGTGCATGCCGCCCACTGCGAAAAAGGCGGTCACCCCCGTACCCATCAAAACTTATAAAACCATCATCGTCCGCTAGACTGGACCACTCTCTCACTTTTGTGCTGGCCTTCTGCCTGCACAACCCCCCTGCCTCCCTCTTTGTGGCTCTTTGCCGCAAGTACCCCGCCCTTTCCGTGTAAGTAAGCCTGTGCAATGTTTGGCTAATCTTTGCCGCCTACCTCCCTTGAAACTGCTCCTCCGATCCGCCAGTGGGGGAATATAAACACACTGCTCCGCGGGAGCAGACATAGGCCTAAATAAATATGATATTTTTTTCGAATATAAATATGATTTTTCGAGCCTGAAATTCACATTTCGACACTGCTTAATTACAATATCATCCCAGATACCCAGACAGATACTCCGTCATCTGTTGCTCTGCAGGTCTGCGTCGTGCGGGCAGCATAGCACTGCCCCACCCCAGCACACCGGTTCCCTGGGTACTCGATAAATGAAATCCTCCCGGGGTTTAAGCTGTGTATAGCGGGGTCCCAATCCTGAGATGCAACTACCGAAACGAGTGCGAATAGTGATTAGTGTCCGGTTGATACAGTCAAATATAACGTCATTTGATCAAAACTCAGAGCCCACGTGACCACCCGTCTCGCCAACCCATCCCGCCCCACCGATGCCAGTCGAACACACCGGCCGACACCATCACGCGCATACCGCGGTAGCAGCGCGCTAACGTAGTCATATGGTGGCGTTCAGGTGCCTCGTCTTGTGTGTCGCGGGCAGGGATGGGGCTGGCGGCGGGATGATGAGGGAGGAGCGCGAGCGGTCACGTGCTAATATTTCGCACGCAGCGCGTGCCACGTAGCCAAAAAGCGTTGCCAGCTACACATCTCGGATTTGAGCCCCGGTTACGGTCTTCAGAAACGAGTACCTACCGCGGAAGCAGGCAAGTCTACCTCAACCACCTTTCAGGCAAGTCTATTCTAACCACCTCGATATCGGGCGCAACTCTATCCCTGTCTGCGGTTCCACACCGCAGCACGTGCGGTAGCCGCCTGCCGGAAATCTGCGCCCCCTCGCCCGCCCCGACCCTCACATCATTCGACTCCCGACTCCTATCCACATAACAGCGTTCTGCCTCGACCCACGGCAGCTCTGCACTTCGGCGGGCGGGCGGCGGCAACGGGTCATACAGCTATTCCTACCGACGGACAGCATGCCTCATCAGTCAGCAGCCCCGGGAGTGGTGGTGGCGCGACGAGGTCGCTCCTCGAGGCGACCCAGCAGATGGTGGACGCCCTCGCACAAGAGGACGTACTCCGTGGGTAGACATCTCTAGTACATCTCCGTGGTCGCAGTATTTCCTCAAGTGGACGCCCTCGCACAGGAGGGGCGGCTACCGGGGGAGCAGGAGGAAATACTGCGGGCTCTGCTTCGGCGGGAGCCTGGGGACGTCTGGGACTCAGCAGCATGGGGGACTGGGCGGTGCTCGACCGTGCGGGCAGAATCCGAAAGGTGTCGTTGTAGGAGGCGGAGGCACCCGGTGGGATTCTCTGCCCGAGGGGGTGGAGGCGGCGGTATTCGCAGCTCTGCAGAACACTCCAACCGAGCCGTGCGAGCGGCATGACTACGGGGTGAAGGCGAGGCGGGTGTGCAAGGCATGGAATCGGTGAGTGCGAGTACCAGCTCTGCTTCCCCACCATTTGATGACGACGAACTGCTTCTGCGGCGATTTCGGACGAACACAAGAACGAGGTTAGCCGTTGACCCAACTGGGATGCATTTATGCCCTCAATCCACCTACAGCTCCATGTAGACTGCATAGTATACCCCCCCCCCCCCCCCCTTTGCCCTTGCCCTGACGCGCGCAAAACAGTGTTGTGGCAAGACCTAATTAATCGGTCAATAAGGGTGGCAGCGCGGCAATTAAAATATAATAGAAAATAATTGAGTAGACTAGAATTGAAATAGAACAAGTTCTAATAATTTGGATTTTTGAAAGAAATTGCACAGGTGCATTTTATTCGATTTCGGAAAGCGCTAAATTGTTTATTGTATATGATTGCCCATTTATTCAGGAAGAGTTGATAAATAAATACCAGTCGCGTACATGCACTGCTTGAAAAAAGACAGCAATACAGGAATGCGGACTGATTATTGACAATGAGATTGCGTGAAGGATTCCTACGTACGCGTCGTTCGATGAGTACAACGCACGCATAACATATCGCCCCAGTAGCACCAGTACTCGAGTAATCAGGCTTATTGCAGGCGGTTTATTGCAACGCTGGAAGGGTGGCAAATTGAAGCACTTCCAGACCCCGCCGTTTACAATCAACTGGTATATGGTACATGGTATATGGTACAGTAACAACAGTATTAGTTATCTGTGAGCTTGAACGTGCGCGCCTCCGCCAGATTCAGGGCTGTGAGCTTTTCACGTGGCTCATCGTGATGTGACTCCAGTCTACGTGCTGGCAGAGCATCAAACGCAGGCATGCAGCCCATGCCCAGGTCTGTGCCGCGCAAAGTGCCATGTACATTTACGACCCACGTGAATATGAACATGCCATGACTATGCAAATTCCACCGGGCACACATGCGCCAAACAACGGCGGGGCGGGCGAAAGCAACGGTTTTGCAGTCGCCTTTCAAGCGCCTGGACACTGTCTGACGGCGCTGCTTACATGGAGGCGGGCTGGTCGGTGATGCCGTAGTCGCAGTTGCGCGGCATGTCGGTGAACAACTTGGCGAAATCGGTGGTGGGGCTTCCGTCGCCGGGCTCTTTGCTCGCTAGGTCGATGCTCCTGCGCGCGCGCCGCACAGCAACCCGCACGTGCTCTCAGCCAGTGCGGCATCGCGCTACAAATTTGCACAGGGCACAGGTGCCCAAGGAAAGCAGCCCCCCCCCCCCCCCCCCCAAAACCCCCATTGAATTCGGAACGATTTAAGCTAAGGGGAGGGGGTGCAGTATTCAAGCGAGAATGATGCATTTATATAAAATAATGTATGTCAAATAACTCTACCCTTCGGCTACAAGTTGCAAAATTACATGTGCAAGGATATCATATTTATTCGCAGAAGTAAAATAATGATACATGATTAATCAGCGATTAATGGCAGTAGTTGCGAAAATCACGACCGCTTGTTGCAGCGCGCGAGGGAGCCGGACTGTCTTGTCACAGGTGGAGGACCATGGGCGGCGGGTGTGGGCCGCAACATTGCCCCCGCAGAGGTTGTGCGAGCTGCCCTGAAATGATCCGAAACGCTGTCGTAATAAACCGCATATCCAGCACGGAGTCTCCGCCTCGATGGTGCGAAACGCTTAATTATTATCAGTGTCACCAGAAAACAAAAGACAGAAGTAAGTGCAGAGTTAGTAAAGCAAGTGTTGGGGCATGCAGCAGCCAATCCCTGCCAATGACGGTCGGTTGGGCCGCAGGCGCCTCACCGGTTGCGGGCCTCAGGCATCGTGAGGCTCCGGACGCACAGCTCCGCCACGTCGGCACGGGGCACGCGCCGGTTGGTTTTGTCCCGGCCGATCAGCGCGTCGTCCACGTCCAGCAGCAGCTCCCGCTGGCCGCCCTCGTCCAGCGTGAGGCCGCCGGGGTGCACGATGGTGTACGTCAGGCCCGAGGCGACGAGGTACTGCTCCGCCTTGCGCTTCCACAGCAGGATGTTGCCGTTGCCCATGGTGTTGAGGAAGTTGCCCGGCTGCGTGCCGCCCATGGAGGAGACGAAGACAAAGGACGACACGCCCGCGGCCAGCGCGGCGTCGATCTGCGCCTTGGCGCCCAGCCAGTCCACCGCCTCCGGCTCCTGCCCCTCCGGGTACTTGAACTTGGGGCGCACGCCCTCCTTGCCAGTGACCTTGGCCCACAGAACCTGGAGAGAGGCCGCAGGTGTGGCGGGGGTGTGTGAGAACGACACGAGAATGGGTACATGACCTGGATGAGGCGGAATCTGTCAAGGAGTGCGTGGTAAGGGGGCCGGGGGAGGGGGGCTATGGGCTATGGGGGGTACAGGAGGGGTAGTGCAAGGGGCTGTGCCAGCGGGTTGTTAGGGTTTTTAGGGTTTTGAACCATGGTCAATGGCTGGCTCGTGTTGCGTACCGGCAGAATGGACCAGGGGATGAGCTGCGGGACGGCGCTGGTGCACAGCACGACAGCGTCGCACCCCTCCATGGCCGCCTTCAGGCCGGCGGACTCCGCGGTGATGTCGCCCAGCACGAGCGCGTCGCGTGCGATGCCGGTGTCCTTCACCACCTTGCCCGCGCTCTGCCCCACCCCGCCCGCGGTGGCATCCCCCCAGGTCAACAAGGCTGGCGCCGTCTTCACGCACAAGCCCAGCGGGTGTTGCAGCGCATCGGGTGCACTTACCTTGTCGGAGCGCACCAGCCCGCGCACACTGAATTCCTGCGGCCGCTCCAGCAGCTTCTTCACCACCAGGCTGCCCGTGCGCCCCCCCGCGCCAGTCACCAGCACCTGCACCGCCGTCACCCTAGTCATGCAGGATGGCATCGCGCGTGCCAGCCAGCGCTGCGGGCAGTCATCGCCGCACAGGAGGCTGCTGGACTGAGTGAAGGGCAGAGGGGGAGGTGGGGGGGGGTACCTGCTGGATGCCGCCGGCGGAGATGCGCACGGCCATGAGGCGGGACTGCCGCCGAGATGCGCCTGGACATGAGGGACATTGCCATACTAGTTAGGCCAGACCGCCACCGCATAGGGCAGTGATACTGTGCCGTTACTGGGGAAATGTGTATTGTCAGGCAGGTCACTTCGACTGGTCGGGTGCAGCACCACTGGCGCCCCGCCGACCGCGCCGCTCGGCTGCTCCCAAATAGATGCCAGCCACACCGGCGGGAAGACGCAGCTTAGAAATGTGGAGCGTATCTGGGGCGTATCTGCGCACTTGTGATTGCGGGAGGAGATCCAGCCGGCGTGGAGGCTGGAGTGACGGAGGATAGGTAGGTAGGGGGCTCACCCGAGGCAGGCGAGCGCTGCACGGCTGCAGCGTCCGC
Organism: Tetraselmis striata; assembly: GCA_006384855.1. Taxonomy (NCBI): domain Eukaryota; kingdom Viridiplantae; phylum Chlorophyta; class Chlorodendrophyceae; order Chlorodendrales; family Chlorodendraceae; genus Tetraselmis; species Tetraselmis striata. Next base: position 38,882 of record VCJN01001821.1, read on the forward strand.
GTCAGCCCGGTGGGCACGGCGGCGAGGCGATGAGACAGGTGCACGGCCATACCGGAGGTTGTCGAGGCGCGAGGTCAAGCCCGGGGGCGCGGGGGGGGGGGGGGGGGGGGGGGGGGTCTGAATCTCCAATCTACGTGCCGCTCGGCGCGTCTGGGCACGCGTCTGGGCAGTGGCCGCTGTGAAGGCGTGAGCGGTAGGAGAATTGTGTGCAGGGGTTGGTTGATGGGGCGGCGGTAGGTGAGGTGTTGGGCTGGCGAAGCCGATCTCCGCGGCTAGCAGGCTGGCGGCGATTTGGCTCAATTGCTTGCAGCGCGAATTGTTGCAGTCGCTACTGCGAATTCGCCATCAATAATGATCCTGGGGTCATGTGACCCCAAATAAAGAGAACGCTGAACAGAGAACAGCTGGCCGCGCTTGTTTGCCGGTTAGAAATCGACGGCAACCGGGGCGCGGGATTTCGACGGGAATTCGGGGTGCGGGCCGACCCTGTCATCTGTCAATTGACAGGTCCCAATGTCGTCAATGAAGGTTGCACATATTGTGCTGCCCACGGATAGTAGTTGTACTATGAACGACATTATACCGGAATAACCTGTTCCAATTAACAGAATATGCGAAGTGCAGTTTCACAGCCAGCGCGGGCGCAGTAGTATGCGTACGATGTAATGCGAACTTGATATTGCGGCATCAATCGCTCTTACAAAGTGCAATAGAAATTCGCAAGTACAATCAATCACACAATCTTTGCATATACATGCACACGTGCTGCATGGTTGTACATTCCATTTTATTTTTGCAAATGGTGATGAGCTGTATGAAATAGCATATCACATATGCGCAATTGATTTCAAGGAAAACCCATTGAAGTCATATGTTTCTGTACGGGGGTCAAATTAGATATTAAAGCAGTGCCACAGCAAGGGAATACAAGCATATCTACAATCTGTGAAAAAACGACTTGTCATAGTACTCCGATGTTTATTGCATTCAAATTTTGTATAATATTTGGATGAATGCTCTGCAAACCATGTCTTCCGATAGTGTCAATAACAAATAATTATGAACAGAATGGAGGACCATGACGGTACGCATAATGGATTGAGTTTAATTACAATCTGCCAGAAATACATATGCCTGATGTATGTTCCAATCCGTCGAATTTATTCTCATTTGCCTTTCATCGTATTTGGTCAGCTTTTGGTCAACTTTGGTTTTTTTGCTTGGCGCAATGCCAGAGCAAGCCAGTCCAGGCTTCAACTTTGGTCCAGCTTTGGGTCAAATTCGGAGTTTTTGCTTGGCCCTATGCCATAGCAAGCCAGTCCAGGCTCCGGAGTTAAGGCAAAACACACACACACACACACACACACACAACGCACGCACCCCAACCCCCCCCCCCCCCCACACACACACACGCACGCACCCCCTCCCCCCCCCCCCCCCCCACACGCACACCCACCCACACCCACACACACGCGCACACACACCATTGCAAACCGCGGACAAAAATGCGGGAAAACTAGGTGCACGGCGTCCATTAGACGTTGTGCCCTTGTCACCCGGGTGGGAATAACATATTTGGTAAGCTTTCGGTCAGATGTGGATTTTTTGCTTGGCGCAATGCCCGAGCAAGCCAGTCCAGACTTCAGCTTTGGTAAACCTACTTCGGATCAGATGTGGGTCAACTCTGGATTTTTCCTCGGCCCTATGACATAGCCAATCCAGCCAGTGCAGGAATTTCTTTCTTCTCTTAAACATGAACACAATCTTTACATATACATGCACACGTGCTGCATGGTTGTACATTCCATTATTTGCAAATGGTTATGAGCTGTATGAACTAGCATTATCACTAGCTGATATCACATATGCACACTTCATTGCAAGGTAAACCCATTGAAGTGATATGTTTCTGTACGAGGGTCAAATCAGATATTAATGCATACAAGCATATCTCTGAACAATGTTTTGTCATAGTACTCCTCCTATTGCATTCAAATTCTGTATATTTGGATGAATGCTCTGCAAACCATGTCTTCCCATGATGTGTCTGCTATGTCAATAGACAATAATTATGAACAGAATGGAGGACCATGACGGCACGCAAAACAAATTAAACTTAATTTCAATCTGCCAGGAAGACATATATATGCCTGATGTATGTTCCAATCCGTCGAATTTGGCTTTCATCATATTTGGTCAGCTTTTGGTCACATGTGGATTTTTTGCTTGGCGCAATGCCGGAGCAAGCCAATCCAGGCTTCAACTTTGGTCAGCTTTGGTCAACTTTTTGCTTGGCCCTAAGCCAGTCGCAGGCAAGTCCAGGCTTCGGAGTTCAGGCAACACACACACACCACTGCAAACCGCGTGCGCTAATGCGGGACTACTAGGTGCACGATGTCCAGGAGTTGCGGCCTTTTGACCCGGGCAGGGAATAAGGTGTACAGTAGTATTTACCGGGCTGAAACGGCAAAACTACTAGTACTACAACAGATTGCGTGCCTTTCCCAAGGGCAAACACAGCTGAGGACGATGTACGATGTTCTAGGATTTTCCGGTGACTGAGTGGGACACAGCCCCGAGGCAATCCCGGCCTTTCAGCCCGAGTCAATATGTCAGCTGATAAATTTCATTTTCTCCACTGTGTTGGCAGCCATCTCCTCCTGCACATATCACAAAACCACATAATTAGATCGAGTACTCCATGCTAAACTTTACTCATGATGTAAACCTAAGTTGTATGCGTTATGAACTTTTCACACTAATGACGTGGATGCACATTGTCAAACTTATCATACACATAATTCTGACTCAAAACTATCCACTTTACAAGTACATACAAGTACATACATACATTACCTTCCATACCACAGCATGTCACGCAACGCCGAGGACAATGACGATGCTGAACACACGAGTAAAGGGCATTGATTAACATCTGTGGTAAAAGAGAACTACTTACAACGTCCGGTGCCCAATATGTGACCATATAGTCGACTCAACATTTTCATAAACATAAATTTCGATAAAAAATCCACTTTCATACAACTTCATTGACATCATTTGTCATACTGCAACATGTCACGCAACAACGAGGACAATCATGATGCCGAACATATGATGCGCATCGTGTTTTCATAAAACAGACTTGCAGCATTCGGTGCCCTACCACGGGCAATTGAAATTCCAAATAAATAACCATATACATATACTCTGACTCAGAAGATACTACGCGCGAGTGAGGCACAAAAATAGAAACAGACAGCTCCGTGAGGACCTCCAAAGACAAAAAAGAAACAAAAAGAGAGAGAGAGAGACAGACAGTTGCGCATGTCTGGAACCTAACATGTTGTTGGAACATGACCTACAAACACAGCGCCCGAGACAAGTGACCCAATACGCAGTCCGGATGAAAGGACAGAGCAAGCCGGTGGCAAAAGGCATCAACATAGTGGCGGCAATAACGGACCTCAGGTATGGCGGGGCAGTTGGCGCGACAGTACTGATGCCAATCAAAGAGACGATACGCCGCAGTGGAGGGACTGCTGATGCACGCGCGCTCGATCACTGCTGCACACGCGCCAAGACCACGCTCCACACAGGTCCCAAACCAACAGCAGTGCCTGTTGTAACCAAGAAACAGATAAAACAAAGTAGGTAACCAGGTTGCTGCCTATCTATCCTATCAAGGTATGCCTGAGTAAGCAGGCAGTGCTGGCGCTTGCGGAGAGGGATAAGAAGGGGCCGAGAAACAAACCGCAATTATAAGAACATAATGATGCCGAACACATCATTAATGTGCATCGATTCACATTTCTGGTCATAGAGAACAAGTTGCAACGTTCCATGCCGTGCCAGGGGCAATCAAAATTGGTCACTAGATAGATGACCTTACAGGGGACTCAGAATTTGACTCAAATTGTGACTCAATAAATTGTGACTCATTAATATTCTCTTTCATACAGCCTCTTAGACACTATTTCTCATACTACAACATGTCATGCAATGGCGAGGACAATGACGATGCGGAACGTACGATTAATGTGCATCGATTCACAATTCCGAGTTCTCGAAACTAAAATTCTCGAAAACTATCCATACATTCGGACTCGGAAGATCCCACGCGCGAGGGAAGCACAGAAACAGCGGCAGCCAGCTTCGTGAGGACCTCCAAAGACAACCGAGAGTCAGACAGATACTTGCGCGAGACATACACCTGCTCGAAACGACGACTCGGCACATGACCTACAAACACACCGCCCGAGACGAGCGACCGAATACGCGCACCGGGTCAATAGACACGGAAAGCTGGTAGCTACATGCATCACAAACCACAGTGGCGGCGGCAACGAACCTCATTATACAGGTGGGCGGCGATGCAGTTGGCGCGAAAGTAAGTCGCCGATCAGAACGCGGACAGGCCGCGGAGCGGTAGGGATCGCTGCTGCACGCGAGCCCGACCGCGGAAAACCACGCTCCACACAGACAAACCACTAGCTGTGCCTGTCGTAACCAAGAAGCAGACAAAACACGTTAGGTGACCATGCACTTCCTATCCTGTCCTGCTATTCCTCTGTAAGCAGGCAGTGCTGGCGCTGCAGGAGAGGGATAACAGGGGAACGAGAAACATACCGTAAAATGGCGAACCACGCACAGCTGCGGCGGACGTCTCACCTCCAGGACAAGCGCTTCAAATTCGTCGAACACCGCTACAGGTACATGCTCTACCTGTACGGCGGCGATGACATATATATTATCCGCTCAGGGATATGCGCGCGCGAGTGTTGGGTGTGTGCGCGGTGGGAGAGAACAGCTATCGTGCTGGTAGATTCTGCTGGGAACAGAATAGAATTGGCCCACACTGCGCGTAATAAGGTGGGACTGCCTTCTTCCGATATGCCGTATGATATACACCAATCAAAATTACGAAAAATGCCAACTCAGCACGAACATATCTTGGGTATGTCATTTCGTCGAAGCACGTACACGCCATTATGCGCACACATTACGATCACACCGCGCAAAGCGACCGAGAGCATTTATCTCAATCTTAGCACATTCATCCGTGTCATCACACCACCCAATCTTAGAGGCATAAATACCGGTCATCACCGGCCTCGTACACCTCGCGTTGCATCCGCGACGCAATGATACTTAATGCCACATATGTTTTGCGCGTAAGCTACGATTTAACCTTTTCTGATATGTGAAAATACGCTTTATCGTACGAAGATATGTAAATTTTACAAATTTTACCTTTTTGCTCCCTTTCGGTTTACGAGGGGACACGATACAAAACACTTTTGGGAAAAGTGCTCCACTCTGGCAAGCCTCGTATAACCGCATCGACATTCGTAAACACGAAGCTTTTTCCGACGTACTTCAATAGGACTATTCACGTGCTCCGGCAGCCTGAATATCAGCGTTCTAACAAAGGCGCGTGCCGCGCCGTATGCATGCTAATTACGTTTTGGTTACATGGAGAGCATGCATGCATGCCAATAATCCTCAGTACAAGCAAGGACCCTACCGGTGTAGAGGGCTGCCGCCTTTTGGCGGCTTGCTGTTGTGTTGATCTTTTATAGTTAGTACTGCTTTTAGCGGTGGATTTGTCACTGGGCTTTTTGTGATCCTTCACACCGGTACGGGGTAGTATAATTTCGTCGTCCCTGCTGGTACGGGATAGTAGTTTTTTTACTTCTATAATCCTACAAAGAAGGATTGATGTTTAAGTATGGTAATAATCTTTTGCATCCTGCAATATAACATATGTCTTATATCCTATAATCTTACACAACAGGATTGATGTTGTGAGCCGATGACAGGGTAGCGACTACCGGTATATGGTACTGGTACTGGCACAGGTACATGTACAGGGTTGTAGGGTTTAAGGGTTTTAGCCTATAGGGTTACCGCAGGAGAGACGCTGCAAGGGTTTCACTGTTGCCAGTCCTGTCCCGGGGGCGGAAAACAATCATGAGTGGACTACTACTCCAGCAATGGTAGTAGCAGGGGGAAGAACTACCCCTGGCAGTAGACCACTTTCCTCATGCGCTGGTAGGATCATTTGTTTTATATATGTGTACAAGAGAAAACTTGCGGTACTTAACTAGAGCGACTATTCATTGCTGCGTCTCCCACGGAATGAAAGGTGCGGCCGGACCGGTAACATATCTGTCCGCATTTTATATTATCCCTTGCTTGCTCGCGAAGGCCCCTAACCATAATAACCTCAGGCTAATGTCAGCATTGATACATGTAGTTGCCAATGGCGGTGAACACCAGGGCTGCTGATGATGATGGGAGATGCGTCAGTGTAATAATTAGCATATATATTATTGACCGCGTGTGACCTTTTCTTTCGATGGTAACATATATTGACTGCTGGCCGTCGGTTCTACCTGCGTGAGCCAATGATGATGCTACGAAAAATATTGATGGTATCTGCTATTTGCTGTGTGGAGAACAGCAAGAATATCCTATCTATCTGAGGTCATGATGGGGAATAATAAACCTTTTGGGTCCAACCCGTATGATGGTAATGGCTGAGCTGCTTATCACTGGAAGGTGTGGAATGCGCGCATTGTGGATGTTGCAGCACGTCGTCACAGTCAGCGATCAATCCCCAGCATGATCATAACACCATTGCGCATATGCTGAGACGATACCAGTTCAATAAGTATCCCTACCTGGCTTTAAAGAAAGAAAAAACAAATATGGATGAATCTATCTGAACCAATATTAGAATGACGCCCAACTATTTTGTCTCTAATCTTAAATTCAATCCATTTACGGCCATTATTACCTTAAACTTCCCAGCCTATAAATTGAGGGCCAATTACAAATCTTGTAGAAGATATTTTAATGGTAACCAAAAGTAACCAAAAATGTGCGGTCAAAGGATCAACTTACTACGGTGATCTTGAAACTTTAAGGTGAAAACACGGCAGATTTACCGCCTAAGGGGTGTCATGCCTCGTAAAAACGAAGAAAGTAACTTTTGAAATGGACTTAAATTGAAAATGCTAATTTATAAAAAAACATACTGATTCAATCAAATCCTCTTGCATATTTGAGGTGGTCTCCAAGCTACACGCAGTGCCTGGGGGTGAATGGCGGGCTCTCCTGACTCAAAGCCATTTTGGGAAGCAGAATCCCTGACTAGCTGTGGCAGCAGAGGCGCCAGCCCCTTGTGCGCTCCCTCCAGCTCTCGCCGGCGGCCATACTCATAGCCAGTTTTTATCAGGCCGGCCGCTGTGTCGAAGCTCAGGGGCTTCTTCATGTCCATTCTCTTTGAGGTGAGGAACTCATCCCGGTGGTGATCAATCATGATCGCCCCAGCCACGGCTATGGCCTTGCTCCGGGATCTGAACAGCCAGTCCTGCATGCCGCCATCGAAGACTAGCCTGCCCCGCAGACGGGTGAACACTTTGCCATCGAGGAGGATGGGCACGTGCGCAGAGGCCATGTTGGAGTTGATGAGGTCGTTTCGGCAGGTAAACCTGCCGATTGGCATTTGTCGGCAAAAAGGAAGCTCGGTGACAAGGAGCTTCACACGTTCACGGCACATGTCGGCCGCTTCCTGCGGCAAGGTGTCATGTAGCCAGTCACGCACCTGAGGGCGCAGCATAGATGATAACCACTATTCAGCGCTTGGATACCCAGGGGCTCCGCGGGCATCAAGTCACAACAGCAGGCCAGACCAGGGTCCACGTGGAACAACCGCTGCGTGTTTACCGTGAGACTGCCCATGCAAAGTTATAAGATTATGCCTCAGCCTAAAAATCAATTTGATATTGTGCCACGGCGATCTCACCTCTTTGCCCCATACTCCGACGACCCCCAGCGGCTTGTCCAGCAATTTTCTTTCCTCGGCCAGCTTCATTGCTGACTGCAGTGCATGTTCCGCTGAAACCCCACAGGCTGTAAGCGTTGCTGCAATGGCACCGCTGGAGGCACCCAACAAGTTGGTTTTGGACAGGTCGTATCGCTCCCGGAGAAATTTGACAACGCCGAGCTGCCACCAGAAATACACGCCGCCGCCGCAGAAACTCAGGACCGGCGTGTCATATTCACGCCCTGAAGGCGGTGCTGTAGAGGACTCGTCGGAGGTCTGCCAGCAGGTTGACAAGTTTCGCAGCTCTCGGGCGCGCTGAGAGGCTGCGTCGATTCTTAAATCGGGTCTCGATGAGGGCCCGGGTTGACAATGGTTGATCCAGTGCAAGCGCGTCCCGGGGTTCGTGGCCGCATCCCAAACACCGACCGAGTACCGCCAGCACGGCAACCGCTGTATGAGCGCGGTACCCCGTCTGTGTATGCCGATCCAGCTGCGCATAATCATAGTGCGCCGTCGAAAACGCAGTGACAGAAGACGGCCAACCAGCTGCTCGTCTGCTCCTGGCCGTTACACAGTAAAGTTATATGCACATTCCGAATCAGGGATTGGCGGATACACTGCTAGGCGTCGTCGGAGAGAGAAGACGTTTGAAGTTCCTCCTGCTGCTGGACTCAACGCGCCTGCTCGGTACGCGTAGTATTCCTCCCGGGCGATCCAAAGAGTCAAACAGTAGTTCATCGGTGATGACCAGCGTTGTCGCGAAGGCGCGAGATAGTTGGTGCGATACGGTTTTCCAGCACATTCACGGCTCACTGAGCTCAGGGTCGCGTCGAAGGCCCAAGGCCAGTCGCTACACAGCCGACAGCAAGTATGCCCCGTTGCGCACTACGGTGACTGCCAAGGGTCGCACAGAGCTCGGTACCTGTCTGCGTGCAAGCTGTCAAATATCGGACAAATGTCACGAACGAACAAGTTATTCCTGATGCTGGGCTCAGTGTTTGGCCGGCACACAAGCCACCGGGAAGCGACTAAGGATTACCATTCGGAAGACTGCTACGGTCGGGCGCTGGGCGGCCGTAGCGAACGAAGTGTGGCTGGTAGGTGCTTATGCTGCCGGCACGAGTCCTTACAGGTAGCAGCAGGATATTATCAGTGCTGGTGGCAATAATTGGTCCGCACGCGCATCATCATGAAGGTGTGCGAGGTAATTCCTGTGGCGATGCGTTGTTCTCACGTCGAGTAATCCTTACATGTCTGAATCGGGACGAATATCATACGAATAATAATTAATTTATTCTATCACAGATATTGTAATATTCGTTATAATTCTCCGCACGAGTAACGAAATACCCGCGTACAAGGTACATCCCATGTCCGCTCGGTTGAGCGGTCGTCCCGTACGCGAGAGGTCCGGGTATCGAATCCTGGCCGATGTATTTCGGCAATATCGTCCCGGCGCGTGTCCTGGGTTTACCTGGTTGATGCATTAACCCTTCGGGGTTCGAATGAGGCAATGGTCTACGGACTATGCTGAATCTACGACTGCAGTTGGCGCAAGAGGTCAAATGCTAGGGCGGCTTCGGCCGATGTCCCGGGGCGAACTTTACTTTACTTTTTACCCGCGTATCTCCATTACTGAACGTAGGTGCATGTAGCGACTGCGGGACGGTTCTTGCATGATGGTAAACGTACCAGATACAATCTCTGGCTTCTGGTGCTCTGGCTTCACTACAATCTTTTGAGAGGGGCCAAGAAAATGAACGAAGTAAGAGCAAGGTGGGTGTTACTGAGTGTCGCGGGGCGACCCCATGGTAGGTGCGCCGCGATAGAGAAAGATGGGGACGAACAAGCTCCCTGGTGCTTTTGAGCACACGATGAAGCAACATGTGGGAGCAACGCTATACCCGCCAGGGTGGCTGCGTCGGGAACCGCGTGCGGGGTTGTGCCGTACGGGCGTACGGCAGATTATTCCGCCCGTGGCATTGTGTCGACGGTGACAATGCCGAGTTATTGCTGCTAGGTTGATGCAGCGACTCGGGCGGTGCAGGCTCGCCACGCATGTGGATACACGTGGAAATTGGTGCCGTGCCGCGCCCGCTACGTAGACTAGGGAAGAGGAACACCACCTCGTTAGTACAAAACCTATCAAAGAAGAGATATATAGGAGGCGAAGGCATATTGCCGACACCGATCTTGGGCGGCGGCCGGGCAGGAGAGCCGTCCCAAAAGAAAATGGTTGGCTTACGTTGCGCGCAGGGCGCGCGAAGGGCGGGCAGGGGGAAGTTGACGTTGTAGTCTGTAGCCATCTCTACGCCGAGTGGGGGTTGCAAGGGTCAGCCGAGCTCGGTGCGCACCGGTGGCGGCATGTTTGGTGGCGGCATATATGCAATGGGGACCAGGGCCACACCAGGTTTCTGCAAAGACGAAGGATGAGGCAGAAGAAGCTCAAGACCAAGAATCGTTAGAAAAAGACAGATTTACAATGATTAGTTACAATAATTAGTAATTGGTTGTTGGATCCGTGAGGGGACCCAACTGCCAGCATACCTGGGGCTGCTCCCGAGGCTGCCTAGAAACGCGTTGCGTTTGTTGAAAACTAGGGGGCAGCCGGGGCTGTTCCTCACAACAATCAGTATTTTCAGCATCTGGAACCACAAGCGTAACAAAGTCACCCTAAAACTACACCCTTGCCCCCCCGTGACACGAGCCCGCACCCATATGACCGCATCATATGGCTACTGGCTCGAGCGGACAAGCCGCCAATACGGGCGCCCTCTTGTGCCGGGACGAGCCGCCACCGAGACCCTCGCCAAGTTGTATGACGATCATGCACACGACATGTATGGCACCTTCAGCACCCCGGTGCAATGGGCGAACTGGCTCACAACACTTCCCGCGGTAACCCGCCCGTACGACTGCGAAAATTGCCCAAATATAAGGTCCGATATGCGGGTCGCGCCGTTAGTACGGTGTGCACATGCGGCAACACGACGAGCACATCGCGCGGCCCATTGCCCATGCTCTAGCCTCTAGCACGCCCACGACTCTAAACCACCGACACCGCGACCGCCCGTAGCGCCAGAAGTACCGTACGGGCCGCCGTACCGTACCGTACCCGCGATGGTGGGCGGGTCGCGACCGCTACTACGGCCACGAAGGCGGCGTGCTGCGGGATCTCCTTGGCGACCCCGCAGCAACCGATCTGAGCGCTGCCCCAACCATAAACTTGGCACCGATGGCACATGCGCCGTCGGACCAACTAGGGAAAAACGTACACTATTTATGCCTTCTATTTAGACTAAACTGCCTTTCTTTCCGAGCAGTTTTGGCCCTACTAATGGAGTATGGTGTCAGCAAAACGCGAATCCCTGACCGGGGTCGTCAATCGGGCGGCAGTTGCGAGGGTGGACCTCGCGGCCGCCGTCACGTCTGGGAGCCGGGACATACACGCGCCCCCAGCAAGCCATATATGATCGCCCTCTGTCCTCGAAGGGGGCAGGAGGTAGGGCTACATGGTGGGCGGGAGCTGGTGGGCTGGATGGGTGTGTGCTAGTGGACGATGCATGATTCGCCGTCCGTAGTGATGCGGGGCGGGTACTTCGGATCCCGCGGCGCAGGGGTGCGGCGCGCGCGGACAGATTATTCATCCCGTATGCGGATCGCGAAATGTCGTACGGGTTACCGCGGGAAGTGTTGTGCGCACGACGCTGCCGAGGTACACCCTAGCGACTGGTTCGTTTCCATCTAAGCAGTCTGGTGCTGCTCTCCCGGGCGCTGGCCCATCGCGACACCATCGCTCGAGTGACAGCCGCCGACCGCACCGCATTCTATTACTACACGGGCCACATTCTGCGCCTCTTGGGGGACGACGCGGCTGCCCAGATAATGTATGGCTGCCCAAGTTAATGGCCAAAGGTGCCCGTAAGGCAGCAGCAACGGCCTTCCCTACTGCAAGTTAGCGCCACAAGAACCATGGACTCCATGTGCTGGCACATGACGACGACGGTGCCACCGAACACGGGCACAGCTACAGCTACACAGCTACAGCTCAATGTATCCCACCACATTCGGACCTGACTCGAAACCTCGGAGTCCCCCTCGCTCAACCGGCCGCGTGACATCCCCTTAAGCACCAAGTAGAAATCAAACTCGCCACTATCAGCCCGACATGGACTACTCCCTACCCACGCGAGAATTCTACTTAAGCGCCCGGGACGCACACCAACTAGTGCTTCACAAGCCCGACGGCACAACCTCCCATACCCTCGACCGCCGGAGAACCTCCGCGGAGAACCTCCGATATACCTCCGAGAGAACACCGCCGGCCCTTTGACTGCCGGCGGACGCCACGAGCGCTCCGCCTGCCCTGGTGCTTGGCGTCTGTAGTGCCTGCCCCCCGGGCTCCCTGCCTGCCGCCCGTTTAGGTAGGGGCCACCTATACTTTGCCGTCGCCCGACCCTGAGCCGGTGTAACCAGGGGTAACAATACCCGTTAGCGACTATCAGTACTAGCACGATGCGCCGATGATGCGGCACGTGTTTTAATGGATTGGTTACAGGCAAAGCGTCAGGAGAACGCACGGAAAGTACTGAGGAAAGAACGTATCGTATGCGGCACGTATCGTGCGGCACATATGATGCGGCATCGTATCGTGCGGCAGCACATCGCGTGCGCGCAGCATGTATTTTGAATTCAAAGCGCCCTCGGGCGTCCGCCAGCTGCTGACCACGCTGTCCCGGTCCAACCCAGCCCAGAGCAGTGACGGTCTCTGCTGTGTGGCGGACGCTGCATTCGAGTAGGAACAGTCAACTCTGCCGCGCGCAGCTACTTGCGCCCACCCTGCGGCTCAGTGACCGTCTGACCACAGCGCACTGCCTGACGTGCGACTTTCCGCTCGCCCCACCCCTCTCGTGGCTGTCTGCGTCGGCCCGTCCGAGGCGCTGCCAGCTTGATAATTCATATCTCGAGACGGCCGCACCGCCCAGGCCCCAGGCGAGCGGACCAGCGCCATACCGCACCAGCGCCCGCAGCCAGGGCACGTCAACTGCTGCGACCCTAACCCGATGGCCGCTGCGGGGGAGCTGCAGCTGGAGCTTGGCACCGAAACTCAGGTGCCTGAGTACGATGAAGCGGCGGCGGGGCTGACGGGTGCCGCGGCGACCTCCCCCGTAGCGGACGGCGGGGTCGTCGCTCCCAACGAGTCCCTGGAGTCGGAGAGCGGCGCCCCGGCAGCAGACTGCGATGACGGGGCCGCCGCCGGCGCTGCTCCGGAGGCTGCCCCCGCCAGAACGGAGGACACCGCGGATGAGGAGCGGCCGGCCGCTTATGCTTCTGACGTGCCGAGCTCGCCTGCCGCGCGGCCCGCCGGAGGAATGTTCGACGAGTTGTCAGAGGACAACGAGGACGAGGAGGGGGGCGACTCGCCCGCGTGCACCCCCGGTGCTGGGCCCTCGCCGCCGCGGGCTGCCAAAGCCTTCTCCCGGCTGAGGAGAAAAGTGGATGGGTCGGCCAGCCCGCCGCCGCTGCCCGCCGCTTCTTCTCCAGTGGAGTCCCCCTCGCCTGTGCTCCGCCGGCGGCAGGCGCTGGTCCGATCCCCCTGATTATCTCTCTCACATTCACACAGAGCACACTCCCTCCTTTTCCATTTCTGTTCACTTAACTGGGTCGGCAGATAAAGTACTCGCGCTTCTGCCCCTCACGCTGCTCTGACGCGAGCTGCGCACGGTGGCAGGCGGACAGCGACAGCGAGGACGACGCCGAAGGGGAGGCCCTCGGCGTCGGGGCGCGCCCGACCCGCAGCGACAGCGGCAGCCAGCAGCAGGGGGGCGACGAGGAAGGGGACGAGAAGGACGGGGCGGCGGAGGAGGAGACGGCGCCACCTAGCGTAGAGGAGCTTAACCGGCGGACGCAGTATGCGCTGCGAGGTTCGCACCGCCCTTTACCCCCCCCCCCCCCCCCCTTACCTGCCCACACACCCAACCAAAGGCTTGGCGACGGCTGATCCAGACCCTCAACCCCCCCCCCCCCCCCCCCCCCCCCCCCCCTCCCATCCCCCTTTTGCTTGGCCGACCCCCGCAGAGCATGGCAAGTCCTCCTGTGTGGGCGGCTCGTTTCGGCCGGAGATTAAGCCTCTGGGCGGCATACTGGCTAAGCTGAAGCAGCGCTACGAAGACGCCACCAAGCGGTGCCCCCCCCCCCCCCCCCTCCCCTTTCTCCTCCCCCGACTTGTCCTTAGTCCCCCACTAACTCTCCTGCGCGGCTAACTTGGCGCTGGCTGCTGCAGGGCGCCCGTGGTGGAGCTCAAGGAGGAGGACGCGCCGCCGCCGCCGCTGGACCTGGAGGAGGTGCGGCGCATGTTGGCGGACCCCGACGCCTTTGCCGCGGCTGGCGAGGATGGGCAGGACGACGCACTGATCATCGAGGACTCCGAGCCCGAGGTGAACCAGTCTCTTTCTACTCGGTTGCTCGGGTCAACAGCAGTGTGACGTGGTGGGGATGATGTACGTGTCGTTTGAGGCGCAGCCACAATGTTTGATCATTTGCAGCTTGTTTGAGAATGGGCGCTACAGAAAACACCCCACTTGACTGCGCGGACGACGGCCCCCCCTGTAACAATCCGTAGTATAACAAGCCGCACCACTGGCCTCGCTGCATGCTACCCGTAAGAGCGCTTGTCGTAGTTCCGCGGTAGTTTTGCCCTCTGACGTCTGGCGGGTGAGGGCGGCCTCTTATTCGCCCTGCTCTGGTTACACGCGCAGTGGTGCATGTACACATTATGGTACGTAAGCAACGCTCGCTACGCCATAATCGTCCAGGTCCACGAAGGGACTGCACCACCCATATCCCCCCCCAACACACAGCGATGTTGGCCCAAATGCGCTGTCAGGGCCCTGTTATCTGCATGTCAAATTCCGCACTGTGGAGGCTGGACAAGGGGTGCTTGTCTGGGGGCGGAGTGAAGTGGATCGTTGGCAACTAGGGAGGGCAAGGCGGGGGGGGGGGGGGGGGGGGGGCGTGTCTGACGCTGACTGCGCCGCCTTCCCATGCAGGTGTCGCCGGAGGCAATCGACCTGGAGAGGGAGAGCGAGCCCTTTGATGAGTCCCTGGAGACGGAGGGGGCGGAGGAGGAGGAGGAGGAGGATGGTGAGGAGGAGGAGGAGGAGGAGGAGGGGGTGGGCAGGGCGGCGCCGGTGCTGCT
Source organism: Tetraselmis striata (assembly GCA_006384855.1). Lineage (NCBI taxonomy): Eukaryota > Viridiplantae > Chlorophyta > Chlorodendrophyceae > Chlorodendrales > Chlorodendraceae > Tetraselmis > Tetraselmis striata. Next base: position 53,914 of record VCJN01001821.1, read on the forward strand.
GGGGAAGGCCAAGCGCAGCCGCTTCGGGGCGCTGTTTGGGCGGACTCAGCTGTCAGAGGACAAGCTGGCGCGGCTGGACTTTGCCACTGCGGACAGGCAGGCGGTGCCGCTCAAGCTGGAGGTGAGGTGCACACGGGGGCCTGGGGGTCGCCGCCTCCCCGGGGCGGTCGGCCGGTGGGCCAGAGGACTAACGGATGCCGCGGTGGCGTGGGCGTGTTCTGCGCAGACGGGCGAGGAGGAGGAGGAGGAGGAGGAGGAGGTGGAGGAGTTCGACTTCGAGGCGATGGAGGGCGGCTCTGACTACGAGCAGGAGGAGGGGGAGGAGGGCGCAGAAGAGGAGGATGCAGGAGAGGAGGCGGAGGAGGAAGATGAGGCGATGGAGGAGAAGGCGGAGGAAGAGGGAGGCGTGGAGCAGGAGGGGGAGGAGGAGGGGGCTGTGCTGCCGGCGAGGCGTCGTGGCAACGTGCAGCTTGGGGACATGTCGGACGAGGAGGAGGGGGAAGGGGGCCCGGCGGCGGTCCGCGGGACGGTCCGGCCGCCCTCCTTGCCCCCGTCGGCGGCGGGCCCCAGCGGCTTTGTGGAGATGGAGGCGGAGATGAGCGACGACGAGGGGCACGAGGACGACGGGGACGACTCGGACGCGGAGGACGGTATGCTGAAGGGCCTCATCGGCACCGCGCGCGAGGGGAAGCGCGACGAGGCAATCCGCGCCAAGATGCACGCGGCCTGGGAGGCGGAGCGCGACGACGAGGAGCTGCGCCTCGCGATGCAGGCCCGCAAGCGCGGATACCGCCGGGTGGGCAGCCCGCCGGTGTCGCAGGCCCCCCCCCCCCCCCCCCCCCACACACACACACTCACCGCCGCGGCCTGTTCCCTTATGGCTCAGGTGAGGTGTAGCACTCCTATCTGTAATATTAGTGGCTGGTAGTAACATTAGTGGTAGAACTAATTGTAGTGTTGGCAGTACCACTACAGGTAGATAGTACCCGTTTACTACTATAGTAGTAACAGTGGTGTAGTAGCAGGACCCGTAGGACTGGCAGCATTAACAGTAGTACTAAATGGATACGCTTTAATCCGCCGCTGTCCCGCAGGGCGCAACGGGCAGCGACGACGAGGACGAGGACCGCGCCGCGCGGCGGAGGCGTGCCGCGGCCGCCGGCAGCGACGACGAGGAGGGCGGCCTCTTGGACAACCTGGCGGCAGTGGTGGACCTGGAGCGCGAGGATGACTGGGATGAGGCGGAGGAGGAGGCGCCCCGGGGCGGGCTGGACCTGGACCTGGGCAAGGAGAATGCCAGTGAGCCCCGCTCCCGCTCTGCCCCCAACCAGCCGTGATGCCAAGCCGAAATGTCAAGTATCTGCAAACATATGTTTATAAGTGTCTGTTTATAAGTGTCTGTTAATAAGTGTGATACATATGTCAGTACCCTGCATGTGTATGTAGATGGTAGATTATTAGCAATGCAGCTATAGTAGTGTTCCCATTGCTTATTATATCGCTTGGATATACTAGCTATTCTGCTGGATATATGCGCTCATCGCGCATGTGATGACATGAGCCTCATTTGCGCGCTGCGCGCGCCTGAGATCTGAGCTCGGAGGTCAGAGCACGCAGTAGGGGAGCTCGTATCATCATATGCGCGATGAGCGCATATCCAGAATAGCTAGTGTATCCAAGCGATCTAATCAATGGTAACACTACTATAGCTGCATTGCTAATAATCTACCATCAACAATGTATGTGTTCCCAAGCTGCTCACCTCCCCCCCCCCCCCCCCCCCCCCCGCCCCCTCCACTCTCCCATAGACCACTCTGCGCTGGACCTCGCGCTGGAGGAGGACCTCGATGAGGGGAGTCAGGTGCGTTCCGGGCGGGGGCGGGCCACCTGACACCCGCCGACCCGCCGCATGCGCTGAGGGGCCCGATGGTGTGCCTGCGCGCGTGGCAGGGCATGATGCGGCTGCTGGAGAGCTGCGGCATGAGCCGCGCCTCCGAGAACGCCACCAAGACAGGTCCCCCTTCCCCCCCGCTTCCCTTGCCCCCTCCTGCGCCTCCACAACTTGAGCCATACCGACGGGCGCCGGCGCGGTAGCAAGAACAATGCGTCTAAGAACCTGACGCGCCTCCAGGGGATCGAATAGAGACAAAGGTGCAGCGGAACTATGGCGGAGGTTCCTGTGGGTTGCATGCAGGCCCCATATGAGGCTTACAAGACCGTTAGAGTTACAACTGCGGGGTTACGGGCGCTCGTATCCCTTCAAGATGCCGGTTCCCAGGGCTGAGGGTGCTGTGGCGCAGGGATGGCGCGGCACGGCAGCAGCCGGCTGGGCCTCTTCGACGCCACCAACCACGAGGCCTCCAACCACGCGTCGCTGCTGGGCCGCGCCGCCGCGCCCTCCGCCGCGGCCGGCAAAGCGGCGCCCAGGGCGACCTTCACCTTCCTGATGGGCCGCAACAAACCCGACGCCGCGCTGCCCCGCGAGGCCGCGCCGCCGCCGCCCGAGCCGGAGCTCCCGCACAGCCAGCCCTCGCAGGTGCGCCCGCCCCCCACCCCCCAACGCCGGCCCTCCACCCCCAATCCCTGTGCGCGGACCCAACCCTCGGCTCACGGCGCTGCGCCAGCTACACACGGTAGTCCATACATACATACGCCGGGCTGAATCGCCGCCTGCCTGGCCCGCAGGGCGCCAACCTGCCGTCCATCATCGCGGACAAGGCCGCGACGTCCTTTGGTGGCCTCCTCTCCGGGAAGCACCCACCAGGTGACCTCCCCCCCCCCCCCCTTTCCCCCCCTACCACCCCAGGTTTAACGATTTGCGTTTTTGGGTTCTAGGTGGACAGGCCCAAGCTCCCCCAAGTACCCCCAAGGTTGTATGGTTTCATATTTTTAGGATGTTAGGATTTTTAGTGGACCCCGGGGTTTTAGGGCTTTAGGGTTTGATTTTTAGGTTTTAGCGGAACCCCCCTCCGCCCTGCGGTTGTCGTTCAAGAGCCCCTCGCCGAATCTGCTTGAGAGCGTTGAGAGAAGTCCACCATGCACGTGTGCCTGGACAGTCCCAGAACAGCCGTCGAAATGCGGGTTCTGATGCAGCCTCAACAGTCTATATGTAGGATAAAAGTTTGGCGAGTAGAATGCAACAGATTAGGAATGATAGGAAATGTGTTGGCAGGTGGGATTGTTTTGAAAAAACTGACTGAATGGTACCTCTTGGTTATATTGTTGGGATTCGGTTTCGGAAAGCACCCAGTACATTGTTTGAGTATGTGTTGTGCCATCTGCGGAGGAAACGTAAACGTATGTGGTTTGAAAGTGTATAGTGCAGGAATGCGGTCCGATGCGCAGCGGCAGGACTAACCTTAATCTAATAGTACTAGCGGCATGCAGCGTCCTACTTTTTACGTGTCATGTAGTCATTACTACGGGGTATTGTTTGACGCGTATCTAACACACATATCCTCGCAAGGGCTACCTCGCGTGTTTGGCAAGGATACGGCAGACATGAAAGATTGCACAATCCATCACACACCCATACAGTCTGTTGCGATGGACCTTTCGCAATAATGATAAGTGACTATAATCATGCCCGAATATAGTAGGAATGGGAAAAACGCTATAGAAGGGTGGCAAAACACCAGGCGCCGCCGTTTAATGTATTGCCACCTTCACGATTGTAGTATTGATAAGAACACTCCAGCTCAAGAACTCGCCCCCCCCCCCCCCCCCCCCCCCTCCACCCGTAACCCGGACCTGTCTCCAAGAAGTCGGATGGTAAACGAAGCTGCGGGATCGCAGGGCGTGTGCTTATAGGCATGCACGCAAGCCCGTCGCCAAGCTGATGTGGTATGGGGGCCTATCAGCGGTACTACATTTGTACGTTTTAAGCAAGGCCGGATAACGTCTCGTGAGATTGCACATTCATTGGGGCAGAGCTAATAACCGCTCCTTTATCCCCCCCACTGTGCTGTTCACCACAGCAGCAGGTGGCACCGCCCGGGCTGGCAAATCCTCCTTCCTGGTGAATATGCTCCAGAAGCAGGGCAGCTGCGGCGCAGAGGATGGTCCTGGTGTGGCCCCGGCAGGCAGCGTCGCGCTCAACCTTAGCGCCGTGCTGGCAGTAAAGTCCCGGAAGTGAAAAGTGAAGGGGGCATACCTCTCATCTCGCGACTATCAAGCCTCCTGTGAGGAGGTGTACCTCGCAATGAACCAAGTGTAATCATCTCAAGCCCACTGACACTGTCCAGTAATATGTTGGGATGGAACTGGTTATATCCTCCTAGCTACATATGCCTCACACATATGAATTTAATTGGGCTCTGCCAATGGAGGTGTCCCACTGGTTCGTTTGGAGTCGATACGAACTGGAATTAGAAGTTATGCTGCTGCAGCGGGAGGTAGGTATAGCTTCTTATATGAAAATTATGTGTTAAACAAGTGTGAACAATATTGTTGCGAACTGAGATCATTATGATTGGAGTGTAAATATATATTGCATTTACGCAGAATATGTTTATTAATAACAAGTTCGCATTCTTATCAGCATTGCGCAAAGGGAATTATTGAGCAATGTATATTTTTACAAAGGCAACATGCCTTGCATGCTATTGGCTTCTTTGCTATCTATATCATACAGGTATGAGCTCGTCGTTTGACAAGTATACATTACCCATTCTGCATACTGCTCGTCATTATTAGGACGGAACACCCTCTCGTTCCTCGACTTGCAGGCGCAACTCGGCGCTTAGAAGAGGGCTCCGCCACTTACCGCCTCCGCCCCCAGTAGAACCGCGAAACCCAGCATCGCGGCACGGCCGTTGATTAGCTCGGCCGTGGGGTTGAAGGGGCCGAACTTGACGGGCTTGCGGCCGACTGTGCCGAGAGGGACGAGACTGGCGGAGCTGAGAACCAAAAAAGCTGCAAACACAGGAATCGGCGCCATGCTCAGCTGCTCCGACACCGGCACGTGCGTCGCCAGCTCAGCGCCCAGAGCAGCGGTGAAGCCCAGCATCGCCAGACGGCCGTTGATAATCTCGGGGCCCGGGCCGCTGAAGGCCATCGCCTCACCGGCGGAAATCGGCTCCACGCTGCGGGGTGCAGAGTCCTGAGCATTCTCGCGAACAGCTTCCTGCACGAAGCTGTTCAGCGACTCGGGGTTTTCCTTTGGAAGGCCCAGATCGTCCACTTCAGAGTCCTTGGCGGATGGGGGCTGGGCGAACGCACGCAGATCGCGACACCCCGAGACCTCTGGGTGTGCGGCACCAGTAGGGCGAGGGAAGCGAGCACCGAGGGGCGCAGCCAGGGAAGGACTGGCCTTGGAATTGCGAACAGCTACTCCGGCCTGAGTTGGTGCCACACGAGAGGCGGCGGACGCGGAGATGGTGGAGACAGCCATCGTAATGATTAGGCTTTAAAAACTGAAGTCGGGAACTGAGTTGTAAAACTTGAGGTTGAGATGCCGTACAGGTAGATAGCGTCTGATAGATGGTTGGGATTCTGATAGAACTTGATGAGATAGATGTATCGATGGGTAGTGCTCGCATTCTCTTATATGCCAATTGGCTGACGGGGAGCTCGCTGCGTTTCCCCAGATGCCGCTCCTTCGACCGGGCGACCTGCTCGTACGAATGCTACGCTGCGCTGCTGCGCCTGTGCTCCCTCCGCGACTTTTAGGTGGCAAAGCCCGCGTCGACCGCAAATTTCACATGATGCGAAGCGAAGCACATCATATATTGCTGTAAAAGTAGAAATAAAGCGCTAAAGAAGTGGACAATACCGAATGAAACAGCGATCTTGCGCGCGCTTTCCTCCTTTCGAGGGTAAAAGTAATCCCTTTTCTGGGATGCGGCTCGAGGCTGCGCACATGTGTCGCTCAGCAGCATATCAGGATTTCACTTTTCGCCAATTTCATACGGGCAGTAATACGGATTAATACTAAATCCTTACTACCGCGTGCGTGTGGGCGTTTCCTGCCATTTCGGGAGATTTCCTGATCGCCTTTTGCAGCTACAGTACCGCCGCCCCCTGATAATATTTTCAGCGCAACCGGCGCGCCGTCTTATGCTGCTGATGAGAATGCCGAGCACATGTACAATAATTACGGGTACAGCACATCCTGTAGTTTTCCCCCGCCCCCGGGACGTCAGACTGTACAGGACTGGCACCAGTGAAACCCTTGCAGCGTCTCTACGACGGCGGCCGTTTAGGCATCAGCAATCCAGTTTCAAAGTTGAATATAGTTATGCCAAAAAGGTCGCGCAGGCTGTTTTACACGGTCAAGAGCCGAAATTGGCATGAAGGTAAAGTGACAAGCGCGGAGGGAAAACGCAGTTAGGGAGGGCGCTGCGTGAAACGCAGCGAAAACTGGAAGATGGCAGGCTCAGCTGTTATGGCTGCTTTTGGGTCTACTCGTGCTGCACCCAAAAAGGGCGCAACGACAGGTGCCTAGCTCCCGTACCACTGAGCAACGCTTATAGCTGAAAAGCGGTTAGGTCAAGGGAGGAAACCCCTTACACTAGTTTACATCATTTCAAAGTCGAGTCTGGTTTTGCCAGTCATGAGCGAACGGAGAGAGCGGTGGATTGACGGAGGAGGGATAGCGCCAGGTCATGAAGAGGCACCGGGAAGGCCACCGCTGCGGAGTCATGTTGGACTTGGAAGTGGCGGAGGGGCGCGATGTGGCCAATTAAGAACCACGCGCCATGTGAAGGAAAAAGGATGGGGTCGATGTAGTCCAGAACGACGTCGGAGTTAGTGGCCCAGCCGCCTTGGTAGCGAATGTAGGATAATGGAGCTCCTAAGGCGTTAGCGGCAGACGCTGCTCCCTTGCGAAGGCTGTGCGAGGTCCAGGAAGTGCCGGCAGGAGAGGCAGCACCGACAAGACGAACGGTTGTAGACAGCCGGTCCGACATTGTAGCGGCGGTCCAAGCTTTTGACTGCTCGCTTGGGGTGACCGCCCAGAAGTTTGTCTCAGCCAAGGCAACAGAAACCAGGGGGGGCAGATTGTAGGTGGTCGATGAAGTGGTGCATGAGACGTGCAACTCGGTCACCGAAAGGTGGCCTCGCAAAGCCCCCGCAGCTCCGACGAAAGGCGCCCCAAACCGTCACTCGTGCTAACCTTCGCGGCCACACCCACGTCCACCACCACGTCCTCGTCCACGCCCGCGCCCTGCAGCCGCTGCCGCTACCCCAGCAGTAGCGGTTGCTTTTGCGCTGCTCGCAACTGTCGCCTCGAAGACGCGACGCTTGTAGTCCTTCATGAGGTCCCCAAAGATCGCGGAACCAAGATGCTCAAAAGCAGGCTGAAAGTGCTGAGCTTGGAGCACGACCAGAACACCTTGGTCACCGTGCACACGCTTATTGACCACATTAAGTCTCCGTAGGAAGGCCAAACGAAAGATAAACGCCTTGTCGATGGCTTCGGCGTGGTTCCGAGCTCTCGCGAGGTAGGGGGTGAAGTCCTGACTTGCAACAGGGACGTAGGGCAGCAGCTCGTCGAGAGCTACGAAAAGTGCGGCCATGTGGGCGCCGAAACACGACATCCGTAGATACTTGTCCTGGGCCGGCAGACGCCGGTCATCATGCTTGAGGTACTCGTTCGTTAGGTCGGTGCTCAGGGGGAAGAGTCCAGGCACTCGCCTGACCGGTCGAACGGCCTCGTAACCAGACTCTGCTCGCTGCAGTAACTCTGGCACCGCGAGGTAGTCATCTGCGTCACTCACGGATTTTGCTCCGACACGGCCGCTCTGGGCTAGCTCTAGCAAGTCGGGGCGCTCTGCGGCTCCCCCGCTGCCTGTCGGCTGTCCCGCGATGCGCATGCCCGGAACCGGAGCTATCTCCATCAACAACGCGCTCACGAGCCGTCAGTTGGGCCAACGTTGTTGCAAGCTCACGCAACAATGTAGCCTGGGCCTTCACGTCTGCGTGTAGCGACTCGAGCGTCGGCTCAACGACGGGTTCTTCTCCATCTGGCATGGTAACGCACGGACGTACGGATGAGAATATCACACACGGGTGGTGAGCCGGGTATGGTCTTGAACAACCTGGGGTGACCTTGCTCGCAACAGGTTACGAGACAGTTTTAACATCGGCTGCGTGTAACGCAGCGAAAACTGGAAGATGGCAGGCTCAACCGTTATGGCTAGCTGCTTTTATGTCTAGCTACTCGTGCTGCACCCAAAAAGGCGCAACGACATGTGCCTAGTTCCCGTACCACTGTGCAGCACTTGTAGCTGAAAAGCGGTTAGGTCAAGGGAGGAAACCCCATAAACTAGTTTATATCAATACGAAAGCCGGTAGTACTGCGAGGTAATAACGCAGATATAGCTGTAAAATAAATGGGAATTTGCATCATATGCCATGATGATGATCATATGAATGTGTCAAGGTGCCTACTCGATGCCTCTTGCGACACCATGTTGTCGTCGTGGCGGACTGTGCGATGGTTTGCTCGACTAGCCAGGGCGAACGTAGGGCTAGCGCTAGAGTAAGGTAGCTCCGCGGGCGCACCTTCCACTTTGTTAGTGGGGGTCACTAGCCCCGCGTGATGCCGCGTTTAACTAGTAAGATCAAAATGCTGGACGATATCGATGCGGGCGCGTTACGAGTCGCGTTAATAAATCGCCAGCTAGTAGCGTCTGCGCGTACCAACACCTAGTAGGGCATATAGTCGCTATGTTCAGGCGCATTGTATGCGACAAACTAATTGGCTGCCACAGTACGTCACGGGTGTTCTTGCTGCGGGCCTGTGCCGGGCTGCACATTGTGATACAATTATGCATCACCCGAGCATTTCCCACAGCCCGCAGATTGGCACGGACTCACGCCCGCATGCCGGGGCGGTACCTGGAACATTGCCATGCGTTCGGTATAGGAGAGAATAGTTGAGTGAAACATATGAGACAATCGAGCATATGTCGGTCGGGTGTCCGCGGTGGGGGCATCACCGCCATAGTCGCGGGTCGTTATTTGTCCTGGAGTCAGTGGATCATCAGTCAGTACTGGTGAGAGTATTGCACACGTCCTCTCAGGGTTCGATAAAAACAAGATCTAGGAACGATGGGCCATGTACATGAACACGGATTCTAGGGGAAACGGGATGAAATTCCTACACAATGTACAATGGGGCTACATGCACAAAAACCATGAATTTGCACACATGTTGCGTAGTATAATGCTCTTCGGCTTGCCTTTGAAGTTGCCGACTGCGTCAGCGCTTGCTGCCATGATATGCGATCGGACACAGTTGACTGTCATGTAGTGTCGATGCCAATTGCCAAACTTACATCTTGAGGGCCTTTTGGATTGCGCAGCATAGCAGCTGTTGGTCAAGCTGGGGCTCCCCTCGGGCACTACTTGCGAGGCACCCATGATCACAACATCCGGTGGGGTAGACGCTTAATGTCCAAGTTAGCCAAGCTACCGCCAGGCTATATATATGTAGTAAATCAACGAGCACCTCCTCCCGGCTGTGAATAAATGATTACATGAGCCAGCTGCAAAATTCAAGAAATCCATACAGAAATCCAGATCACAACGCATGCGGCGGGGTAGATGATGCTCAAAGTCCAAGCCAGCGAAGCTGCCGCCGGGCTATGTAGTAGTAAATCAACGAGCACCTTCTCCCGGCTGTGAATAAATAGATGCCGCCCGCCGTCCGAAGACTTCCTGCCGGTCCACGAGCAGAATAGCTACCGGCTACTACTAGTGTTGCGAGCACTTGGCCTTCAGAGGGCTGCAAGCTACCGGCAATGCGAAAGCAGCCGATACGTTGCATGCAGACAGGCCGTGAGTGTTGGCCTGCAGCTCCGTACGAACTGAGGAATAAATATCGTTTCCATTTTCAAGAAATTTCAATTTCATTTTCCCGCAACCTCACCCTCATTGTTCACGCTGTATGATTAAGGATTAATCGAAAATGATGATTAATCAAGGATTACGCGCGTGATGGGAGACGACGGTAGACAGGCTGGGATGGCGAAATGGAGCCCAGGCAGGGCAAGCAGGCAAGTGCACACAGCATCGTTAAACATCGTGTTTGACCGATAGATGTCGTCACGTTCTTGTGCACGGCGCGCACACTCTAGCCGTCAGCGCCCCAAACGCGCGCACGCACGCCGTGGTCGCGGCAAGCGAATGGCCCAACGTTTCCAACTGATCCCTAGCCCAGCTTCCCCTTCCCCACCCCTTTCTACTTCAAAACCTCTACCCGTTACCCCGTCGGTACGCGGTTTGATCATGTTCTGCCACGCAATGCGCCTCGTAGTCCCACGTAGCGCATTGAACCGTCAGTCGCAATACCTCTCGGTCCGTTTTGCCCTTCAAACGAGCCTCTAGCTTCGCGGGGTGCCAGCAGCGCGCGCACTGCTGCCCATCGGCAGGGACCGCCGTGCGGCCCGGAAGGCGCGGGGCTCAGTCGAAGGCGAGGTCGTCGCCCCCACCGGCGCCCGGCGACTCGCGCGGGTTTGCGTCGCGCCGCTTCTGCAGCACCTCCTCCGGCGCCGCGCGAGCAGACGGCGCCCGCCCCCCACTGCCAGTACCGCCGGCCGCGGCTCCCCGCCCGCCTCGGCCCCCGCGAGCCACGGCGCGGCGCGCGGCGCGCGCGGGGTTGGCGCTGCTGGCCTCCGCCTCCAGCCGCTTCTGGCGGTTGCGAACCACCGTGGCGGCCCTGCCACAGGGGGGTGGGGGCGCAGCTCGGTCACCGCCTACTGGTGCTCATAAACAAGCAGTGACGGGAATACTGTACTCCAGCATTATTGGTGCTGCCATAAATAAATAATACCAGGGGAGGCTGTCCGATGATGCCGCTGACCGGCCTGCCCGCCTTCTCGCGGGGTTTTAATGTACAGTAGTGTAAGTTAGCCGATGTATGAATACCGCCGGGATTTAATGAGTCAGTAGGAACCGTCCACTAATAGCGAGTAGTGAGTGATAGCCCTTTCTCCTCTGTACTGATGTAGTGGTAGCCTCGGCCTCCCACATAAATGGCAGAGGCCAGTATCAAGCCAGCACTGACCGGACGGCACGGCCACGGGTCCGGTCTTCTCTGGTCGGGAAGGGGGTGAAACCTATGGGCGACTTTCTCCCACTTTCTGAACGAGGACAGCCGCACTCACGCCGCAAAAAGGCAACTTTCGGCGGTTGCGCGTGGCGGGCTCGCCCCTGGCAAGGACATGCAACAGACCCCGCCCCGCGTACCAGTAGGTAGGTTCATCAGATGGGCTCACCCGGTCCCACCATTTGCCAACCCACCGACAGTTCAACTTGAAGGTATATTTCCCTGGCAGCCTTGCAATATCATGGGGGGAAGTGCGTTTAAAGAGGGGTTGGGCCCGGGGGGAACCTGGGGTCCAGCTCGTGCGCGATGACGATGACCTCGGGCCGGCGATCGTTGTAGCCCTTGCACACGCGGCGCAGCACATCCGACACGTTGCGCTCCACCATGCCGAGGCTGATGTCCGGGTCAAGGCGCCCCACGGCCGTCTCCGCCGCCTGCCGGTGAGCGCGCGCGCGCACATTCCACCAAGGGCTCAGTGGCGGCCCAATGGGTGCCCCGATGGTGAGCCATAGGCTGGGCGGGCGACATAGGGGGAAGGCGAGGAGGAGGAGGGGGGGGGGGGGGGGGGGTTTAGGGTTTCAGGGGAGGGCACCTGGTGCAGCTTCTGCAGGAGCTTGCCCTGGTCCACCCACATGCCGCGGGTCGTCACCCGCACGCGTGCGCGCAGGCGCTGCTCGCCCGCCGCAAATTCGTTGTCCCCGGCCCCATCCGCTGTTGCCTTCGGGGCAAGTAGGAGGGAAGAAGGGGGGGCGGCGGGGGGTTGTCAGACGAGCGAGCCATGCGACTGCGAAATTATACCGCCGCTGAATTTTAAACACGCGGGCCAAAAATAATTCATTGTTTTGCACCTTCGCGTTGGAATACTCGTTTTATATCCGTGCTTGATTCTAATTTATTTCTCCGTTTTGATATGGTTGTTGATCCTCGAAAACGAGGGGTCGAAAACGGGGTTATGTATCCGCAGACCGTTTGTATTTCTACGGTATGCAAGTCGCTATCTCCGCCAGCCACCAGCGGATGCACCGTGCCCCTGGGATGGGCACAATGAATGCCTCAACCTGCGGGTTCAAAGACTCGAACACTCTTCCCAGCCAGTCCCGCCGGCTCGGGGTGGAGGCCCCAGCGGCGGCGCGGTCCACGCCCTACCTGGACGGCCGGCCGCATGAGGTCCAGCGCCGCCACGACGATGCCCTCCACCGACAGCATGGTGCGCTCAAACATCGCCATCTCCTCCGCGGTGCCGGTGCCCTTGTTGCCGTCGTTGAAGAGGGTGATGAGCTGGGCCTCCCCGATGAGGTGCATGCTGCCGGAGGAGACGTCCTGCGTCGGGGGCAACCCAGAGGGAAGGAGGAAAGGGGGGGGGGGGGGGGGGGGGGGGCACTGACGGTCAGCAGAGGGAGACCAGGGGCGAAAGTGTGGAGGGTGGGGGTGCGCTGGTCGCGCAAGCTGGCATGTCGGCATCAGAGTGTGTGGCGCGCCTCACCCGGCCATTGCGGCGGTCGTGGACGCCCAGCATCTGGCCGTTGCGGATGACCTCCGTGTACTGGATGCCGCTCTCCTGCGCCAGCTCCGCGTGCGCGCACAGGAAGGCGTACTCGCCGTGCACCGGCAGGAAGTGCTGCGGCTTGATCAGCTTCAGCACCTGCGGGTCAGCGGCGGCAACGGCGTGGCGCTTTCAGCCCTGCACGCGGCCCGCCCACCGCATGCATCGCTCCCCGCGGAGGCCGGCCATTCCAGGGGTTTTACAGGTCTTGCCTAGGTCTTGTCTATACATGTGGTGCTTATTGGTTAGTCCAAAAAATGAGAAGATAAAGCATCCATGATGCAAATAATGGAGCAGTATCTAAAGGTCATAAAATATCGATTGTTTTCCACAGCAAAAGCTCCTTTAACATAAATCATAAATCATAAATGATTTATTCAGGCCGGGGCTAGAGTTTCAAAGGGCAATGAAGACTGTTTTTCAAAGCCCTGGGCCATAAAAGAGTACATCATGTATGTAATCCGACAAAATGACACATGCCAACTGAGCAGAAATTTCTTTCGTCACAAAACAACTCATGGTGCTGGGCTCAGGCTCCATGAACTGGAATTGCGATATGCAAAGTAAAAACCCCCTACTACCCCCCTGTTGCATGATGAGGGGACTGGCATGGGGGTTAGAAAGCATCGCATGCGCGCAGCAGAGCAGCGGCAGCCAGCAAGGGAGGGTGTTGGGGCACCTCATCCAGCTCATCGCGGTACGCGTGGCCAGAGGTGTGCAGCAGCTCGCCGCGCCCCATGGCGATTTTGGGCCCGCGCTGCGCGATGTTGTTCATCATCTTCATCACGCGCGTGTCGTTGCCAGGGATCACCTGCGCGCCGCACCGATCAGGCGCTCAGCGCCGCCCGGCCCGCAGCCCTCCGCCAGGGCATGCCTTCCTCCCCCCCGACAAACCCACCGAGGCACCACCCCGACGCCGCCTCGGCGCACCTTGGCGCTGTACACCAGCAGGTCCGAGTCCTTCAGCTTCAGGCTGTGGCTGCGGTCCACCGACGCCATGTTGAGCGCCGACCTCGGCTCGCCCTGAGAGCCTGCGCACACCGCCGCGCGCCACCCAGTCAGTCCAGCATCGCCGTGGGTGCCCGGCCGGGGCAACAACGCAACCACGCTCTGGATCGGCTTCATACATTCTGTTTATGGATCCGCTAGGAGCAAAGACCGGGGACACCACATGTATCCGGAAATGTATCAGAGTACACCACGAACATTAAACGGAATCACCGACTCGGTGGAGCAAAGTACCGCATTGGTTTTGGGAGCCCGCACATCCAATTCCATGCTATGACAGCGGGGGAGGAGGTTATCCCACCGGTGGTGACGATGAGCAGCTCGTTGGGGTCGCAGGCGTCGATCTGCGAGGTGGGCACCAGCTCGCGCGGGTCGATGGGCGCGCGGCCGTCGCGCATGGCGGCCTCCAGGTAGGTGTTGAGGCTCATGCCGATGAACGCGATCTTGCGCCCCGCGGCGTCCGCGGCGCGCTTCACGCTCTCCATCCTGCCGCCGCGCATCCCCGCCAGAGCGCACTCAGGGCACGCGCGCGCGTGTGCGGCCGATTGCCGGGCATGACAGACCATACCACACATACCATATCCGCCCCGTGGGTTCACTACAGGCCATTGGCTTGGTCGACTTCCCCTTCTCCCTCGAGAAGACATAAACAATATACCGTACCGTCAAAAAAGACTGAATTGTTCTGCACCTTCGCGTCGGAATATTCGTGTTATATCCGTGCTGAATTCTGACTTATTTCTCCGTTTCTAATAGTTTTATCCTCGTTTTGGGGGGGGCAAAAACGTTATTTATCCACAGACCGTTTGTGTCTGTACGGTATATATATCCCGGCATTCGATACTACAATACACCATAATCACTGCACGCAAATCCTGGCGTGACACTGCGAAACAGCTCGTTATTTTGGAGAGCTGCGAGCGCAACCCACCGGTGCATGGATGTGCTTTGTCCTTGCTGTGAGGAGAAAGGGCCAGGGGGGGCGCACCGGTGCATGTTGGACGCAAACTGGGTGCAGATGACGCGGCCCTTCCCCTGGTGGCTCAGCACGCGCTCCATGATGCCCTTCTGAACCTCGCTCTCGCTGATGGTGCGGCCGGGGCTGAGCACATTGGTGGAGTCGCTCATCATCAGCGCCACGCCCTCCTTGCCTGTACATAGTATGGGGGGGGGGGGGGGGGGGGGGGGGGGGTGTCAGCAGCAGAAGCAGCAGTGCCAGCTGCCCCCGGGCCACAGGCCCGCTCCCCTTGCCGGACAATCAACCACACACACACACACACCCTCACGCGTGTGCCCGCTTGCGCCCGCATGTGCCCGCTTGGGGCCGCACCGATCTGCTCCCACGCCTCGCGGTCAAAGACCTCCCCGTCGATGGGGTTCTCGTCGATCTTCCAGTCTCCGGTGTGCACGATGTTGCCGTACTCGCTGCGAAGGATGAGGCCGCAGCAGTCCGGGATGGAGTGCGTGACGCGGATAGGCTCGCAGCTGGCAAGCGGGGGGGGGGGGGGGGGGCAGCGGTGGCCGTGTGAGTGCCCGCAAAGCGACCTGTGATGATGGAGTAAGCAGTGTGGATACTGGAAGGGAAAAATAGGATAGAGAGAGAGCGGGAGAGAGAAATAGAGAGAGGAAGGGGATGGGGTAGTAGGGGGACTTGAGTCAGTTGGGGTAAGGAAAAGTTGGGGTTAGTATAGGACAAGGTTAGGGTAGTAGGGAAGGGTAAAGAAGGGGAGTGGTAGAATAGTGGTAATGGGTAAGTGAGTGGAAGAAGGAGGGGGGAATGAGGGAAGGGGCGGAGGGCGAGAGGAGAGAGGGGCCGGGGGGTGAGGGGCCTCACTCAAAGGGGCCCAGCTCAAAGCGCTCCCGCATGCTGAAGGTCCGGAAGCGGCTCTCGTCCCACAGGTTGAACTCCTGCATGCGCCGCTTGATGAGCTCCATGGCAAAGCCGCCCGCGTAGATGGGCGTGCGCGGGTCCAGCGCGGGCACTACCTGCGGAGCCGGCGACAGGGAGGCAGCACGTGGGGGGTTGGGGAATTGGACACTGCCTGCATGGCAACTCACAAGGGCCTCACATTGGACTCCCAATGTGGCAGGGTGGGCTGTGTATGCACTGAGGGTGCATTCGGGGAGAAAGAGGGGGTGGAAGGGGCAAGGGGTTGGAGGGGGGCGGGGGGGGGGGGGGGGGGGGGGGGGAGCGCACCCAGGGCATGGCGCCGATGTGGTCCTCGTGGCCGTGCGTGATGACAAGCGCCTCGATGCGGTCCTTCCACTTGTGCAGGAAACTCGTGTCGGGAAGCAGCTTCTGGACGCCCAGGTCGGTGAAGCTGCGTGGAAGGGGAGGCAGAGGGTGGGTGATTGAGTGAGGGACAAGGCGGGGGTCCGGGTAGGGGTGTGCGTGGGCAAGAGAGAGTAAGAAGGGGAGGGGGGGGGGGGGGGGGGCTCACTCGGGGAACATGAGGCCGGCGTCCACGAGGATGTAGCGCCCCTTCACGCCCACCAGCATGCAGTTCATGCCGATCTCGCCCAGCCCGCCGATGGGCAGCACGCGCAGCGGCGGCCCCAGGTCGGGCGGCGGGCCGGGAAAGGGGCGCGCGCGCTCGGTGTTGAGCGCGGACCCGAGGTGCTCGTAGCCGTCGCTGCGCATCATCAGGCGAGGGCCGCCCTTGCGCCCGCGCCCGCGACCGCCTCCGCGGCCCTCTCCGCGCCCCCCTGCACACGGTACGGATGGCAGAGAGTGGGATTACCACCCGATGCAGGCGCCCCCCCCCCCCCCCCCCTCCCCTCCCTCATTCCCCTTCCTCGCTCCTTGAATACACCAGCACCACTGCGCCCGAGGATGAGCGTCTCGGAGGAGCTGTTCCTTCTCGTGTGCCTAAGTCAGCACTGACAACAGCAACAGCCTCGCTACAGCGCCTCTATGTCGGCCTTCACAGGCAGCAATCCATTCACGGAACGCCCTGCGCAGGCTAACCGCTCCGCCATAGTCGTTGGGTATCGTCATCTGCGCGCCATCTTTTCTTTTAGGTCGCGCAAATATTGCCGAGAGTTGCCCGGTCCGCTGGCTCGGGCGCTCACCTCCCTGCCGCGCGAGCACAGTCAGGGCGCCGCGCGCCCGGTGCTCGCTTGGCTTCTGGGCCGCGGGATGTAGCCCCCGCCCCGCCAGGAAGCCGCTGCGGCTGCCGGAGGGTGTCACCGCCGTCGCCATCGCGGCTGCCATACCTGTCGCCGTCCGTGCGGGCGCGCGCGATATGGGGATGCGATAACACGGGGGGGGGGGGGGGGGGGGGTGTTCAGCGAAGGACAGGGGCGAGTTGGTTGCCGAAAATAAGTCAGCGCTGTGTGGCGCCATCAGGCGGGAGGTGGGGCGCAGTCAAGCCGATGCTGATGAGCCTCGGCCGCGGGGTCAGCAGATTTTGTTTTCAAGTTGTAACAATCTGAACACTCGCGCGCTGGGCTCGCCATCAGGGGGCGGCTGTCTTGTATGCTCGTATGGTGATGCATCGTAGCAGTATAATGCTCTTAGGGATTTCACGGATCAAGCTTCGCAGGGCGGGTAGTAGGAAGCGGCGGCGGGGCTATGAGGAGGCACCTGGCGACGCTGCCGCAGTAGTCTTCAGCTTAGAGAGGGTTGGTTTCGAAGGAGTGTCGTAGGTCCGTGTGGTATTCGGAAATACGGGGGTGGCGGCCGGCGCAACGGCCCGGAGGTGGGGCGGCGGAGCTCAGCACTGACAGGCTGCCAACAGGCTGACAGGCTGCAGTGGCGGCAGCGGCGGTTCTATGTGAGTAGGGCCTCGCGGGAGGCTGCCGAGTGCGGTGGTGCTGAATGGCGATGCCCCACGCCACTCCGCCGCCGTCGGCAGGGTGATGACGTCCCATCCGCACCCGGCGGCCACGTCGTCCCGCCCGCCGGCCGTCGCAACATGACAGGCCCGCGCCTATGACTTTAAGTACCAGTGCCCGTACCCGGGTATCGCCGCGCGAGCCGCTTACAGCATTCATAGCTCGGAATTTGGTACGGGTTCTTGCGAATTGGATTATTTGATATGTTCGTCTTACTATCGTTAAAAACTGAATAACAAGTAAAGCGAATGATTTGAAGACTGGAATATCGTTAATAAAACTGAATAAATGTAAGGTTACGAAGATTAAATATTTGCACTAAAAACGAGGGGCAGCCATGACGGGGGACGAGGGGTGCATGCAGGGTCCACGATGTGGTTTCAAACCGTTTAACGGCATTCCGTCTGGAATGTGCTAACATACTAAATCACCCGCGGCAAAAGGACGACACGTACCGCAGGATGGGGCAAAGGCATGCCAACGATAGCGCGGTACAGGCAGCGGCGCCACCCGCCCCGGACATCGCCCTCTCCAGCCGAGCAGCACGTTCTATCTTGAACGGCTCAACGCTGCAGGCTGCACATCTCCTGTAGAAGACTGGATGTCAGCTTCGGACTGAACCTGCCTGGTGAGTGGCGACCTGGAGACTTGCCGCCGCCGATGCTCCTGTGACGCGCCGCTGCCGCGTCTTCCCTGCCACCCGCCCTCGTCACCTCAGTAAAGACATTCAGCTAAGGATGTACACATCCGCACACTCTCTTCTCAGCGCCAACTTCTCTGGGTTAGCCCGCGCGTTGCTTGACCTCGAGTTCCATCATGTGCAACTCCGCTGCATCATGGGTCGGCAGTTCTCCGACGCAGCAGTGCTTCTTACAACAGCACTGTCGCTATCCACACCAGTAGCCGTGCGTCGCTTAACATGCGTGTCGTGGATATGGGCTGAAAACGGTAATCCGGGATACGCACGCGCGAGGATACCGAGCAAAGCTACTGGCAGGCGGCGCGCCTTTTGCTCGGCTTCCTGCAGTAGGCATATCAGGGAACCCGGCGGGGTACAGCACGAGTGTGATATTATGACATTGCTTGCGTTTTACAGGAACAGCGCATACCTGGGCAGCAAGGGTACCCCCTATCGCGCCCAGGGTACTCCGTATGTGAGCAGCATGGGATGGGTCTATCCTGGCGTAGGGAAAGCATGCTGGTGCACCGAACCTGTTGATCACACGCTAACCCCCTGTACTACCTCCCCCCCCCCCCCACTCCGCATTGATACTCAATGTGGCCCGCCTGGTCCACGATACCCACCATGCACAGGCTACCAGCGATTCGAATTTACGTGAGCACGGCAGAGAGCAAGCTTCATTTCCGGGCGTGTCGACGCGTCAGAGATTGCTGAGCTCCTCCGTGGGCTGCAAGGCGTCTGGACATGGTCTTGCCCCCGTTCTCCCCGCTCCACCCAACCTATGCTTCAGAACCAGCTCTGTCAGGAGCACAGTTACTCTGCATTGCCTTGGCAGGCATAACGTTTTACTTGTTCCACTTTTTTTCATGTTGTGACGTAGCTCTGAGTGGGGTTATGTTGGGGACGGGCAGGACTCCGAGGGGAGCTTCCACGACCCGGAGAGCAGCCGGGGTGGCAGCCGCGCGTCTCCCGCGTCGCAAGCGTCGCCACGCAGCGGGCCCGCCCGGCCGCGGGGGCAGTCCGATGCCGCCCTTAACTCGGCCTCGCTGCTGCTATCATCGAGCACGCGGTCGACGCGCACTCACTCTGACATGCAGCGGCCCTCGGAGCTGGCCAAGATGACGGCGACGCGCTCATTCCGCCAGCGCTTTGCCGGGGCAGAATCCGCGCACGCAGCCGACGCACAAACACCGCTCCAGGGGCGCAGCCGCCGCCCGAGCGATACAGGCGCATCGGACAGTGGCAGTGCCAGGACGGGCGGCGATCTTATGGCCCAGGTGCGGGGCGCTGCCATGACCCTGACATGCCGCCCATGACATGCCTGGTACATGCTCGCCAATTATCATGCGCCATCCAACCAAATGTATCTATAAATATATACAACATGTACAGGGTATATAATGTAATACGTATACAAGTATCTAAATGATATGCTATATATAGAGTATATACATGTAAACATGTACGTCTGTGTAGCCGCGCAGGGATCGGGGGCAGGGTGTGCTTCTGAGAGCGGCGCTCGTGCGTCCCGGCGAACAGGTGCTCAGCCTCCGCAAGGAGAAGGCCTCCATGGCGCATGCCGCCGAGCAGGAGATCGAGGCGCTGCAGGCGAAGCTGCGCGAGGTCACAAAGGTGAAGGAGGCGGAGGGCAAGGCGCTGCGCATGGAGAATGACGAGCTGGCGGAGCGGGCGAGCCGGGCGGAGGAGCGCGCGTCGGGCCTGGAGACGGACATGGAGAACCTGCGCTTTGAGGTGGACTTTGAGCGCGAGGAGCGGGATCGCGCGATGCTGGTGCTGGAGGACGCCATCAAAGCGGCGCAGGTAGGAGACCCTCCGCTCCCTGCCTCATTCCGATGTTGGAGGAAGGGGACCAGCATCCCCGGTCTCCATTGATGTCCATTGACGCGCCACAGCTGGAGCTTACTACTAGAGCTAGCCAGAAGAAAAGGCGGCTGGGGGAAGGGGGGTATGGGGTCAATCTGATGGACTTTATTAGAGACAACTTTGAGACTGTGGCGGACGGCAACGCTGCCCTCTGTCGTTGCTGTTTGGCGCGTAGGCTGATGCGGCGCAGGCAAAGGACGACCTGGCCGACGCAGAGCAGCGCTGCCTCCAAGCGGAAGACAAGGCGGAGCACCTGCGCACGCTGCTGCAGCAGGGGGAGGCGGAAGCGGCGGAGGCGGCGGAGGCGCTGCGCGTGAGGGAGGAGGGGCTGAGGAAGGAGCTCGGCGCGGCGCGGAGGGCCGCGGAGGCCGGCGAGGCCGAGTGCCGCCGGCTGCGGGACAAGGTGGAGGCGGAGGCGGCCCGGCTGCAGGAGACCACGGCCAGGTTTGGGGCAGAGCTGGCGGAGGCGGAGCAGAAGGCCAAGGAGGCGGTGCGCGAAGTGCTGCAGAAGGCGCACGGGGAGCAGCAGGAGGCGTCGCGGCAGCTGGAGCGGGCGCAGCACCAGGCGCAGGAGCAGCTGGCCGCGCTCAGGGTGACCTCCCCCCCCTCTTCCCCCTACTCCTCTGCTGAGCAATGTGTACCAAAACACTCCTAGGACCCTGTTGGACTCGTCGAGCCCGGGCGAGGCGGCCTGAGGGTGCCTGACCCCCGCGGTGCCGCCGGGCCGACAGGACGAGTCGCTCCGCGCGCAGCAGCAGGCGCAGAAGCACAGCGACGCGCTGCAGCGCCGGCTGAAGGATGCGGAGGCGCACCGGGACGCCGGCGGGCGCAGCCTGGACACCATGCAGCAGGAGAAGCACCGCGTGGAGCTGGAGGTGAGGCTGGCGATGCACCGGACTAGCGCCGCGGCTACGGGATTTATCGTACAAACACAACCGGTCTGCAGATGTATAACGTTTTTGACCCCCTCCCGCGAAGAGGGGAAAACTATTAAACACAGAATATCGAAGGAATACAGCACGAATACACCGACGTGAAGAAGGAAAACAGTTCATTTTCTTTGCCCCGCAGACTGTATTTAATTCTACGGTACATAAGCCTTGCGCAGACTCTGGCTTGTGCTGCAACTACGAGGCGGCCACTGCAATCGACACAGGGCGGCGGCTGATTGCTTGAAAGGTTGTATGATGTGGCAACTACGTTCATTCAGGCCCATGGTTGAGAGTCCGGAAGTCACCGCCTTATTCCTTGTCCGTGCCCCGAAACCACATCATGCCATAGTCTTTCCTCATACACCGTTCCACAAATGAACCCCGCCACGATTCCGCGGTATCGCATTATCCATTCTGCCCTGTTATGAGGGGCGCTAAGTAACCCATGCTGGAGCCAGTCAGGGGCATTGCGACTCTGTGGCTGTTGCTGTGGGTACATGGCGACATTGTGGTATTGCCACCTTTTGCTGCAACTACGAGGTGGCCGCTACAAACCGCACACGGCGGCTGATTGCTTAAAACCACGTATGATGTGGCGACTACGTTCATTCAGGCCCATGCTCGAGAGTCCAGAAGTCACCGCCTTATTGCTTGCCCGTGCTCCGAAATCATAGCATGCCATAGTCTTTCCTCATACACCGTTCCACAAATATCCTTCGCCACGATTCGGCAGTATCGCATTCTCCATTCTGCCCTGTTATGAGGGGCGTTGAGTAGCCCGTGCTGGAGCCATTTGGGGGCATCGCGATGCTGTGGTTGTTACATTACGGTGTGGTCCCCGTTTCCAGCTGCCATTAATCAGCATGTGGCGGCGTCTGTACCTGGCAGCGAGGGCGTTCTGGCTCGCAGCGGTACAGCGCTGCGCGATTTCTCTTCGCTCCCCACCGTTGGCGCTGTGGTGCTGAGAGTCCTTTTGTCGGCCCTTGCGGTGTTTGCAGCTGATCGCGGTGCGGCGCGAGTTGGAGTGCTGCAAGGAGGCCGGCGCGGCGGAGCAAGAGGAGGCGGCGGCGCAGCTGCAGCGGCTGGAGAAGGAGATGCGCGGCGCGCAAGAGGCGGCGGCGAGGCAGCTGGAGGAGGTCAAGGCGGAGGGGCAGGCGGCGGCGGGGCGGCTGAAGCAGCAGCTGGCTGCCCGGCAGGCGGAGCTGGCCGAGGCGGGCAAGGCGGCCGAGGCGGCGGAGCGGCAGCGGACCAAGGAGCGCGCGGCGCTGGAGGCCGAGGTGGCGGAGGCGCGGAAGGGAACGCGCGGCGTGGAGCTGGGCGCGGCGGAGCTGCGCGAGCGGGTCGCGTGCCTGGAGGAGAAGCTGGAGCGCTGCCGCCGCGGGGCGGCCGGCGACCTGCAGCGGGCGCAGTCGCAGTACGACGCCAAGGTGGAGGGCGTCATTGGGGAGGTGGCCCAGGTGAAGCAGCGCATGGAGGCGACGCTGGAGGAGGCGGACGCGGAGATGGCCGCCGCCAGGGAGGCGGCCGCCCGGAGCGCGGAGGAGGAGAGGGCGGCGGCGGAGCGGCACGCGGGGGAGCTCGCCAGGCTGACCGAGGCGCTGCACGCCGCCGGGAAGCAGGTGCTCGCCCCGAGCTACTGTACGGGGTGCAATCCATGATGGTGGAAGCGGCTGGACAGCTGTCGGGAGATCTATTTTGTGGGGAAGTGTATGTGGGTTCTCAATCATGAGCAGCTCGTCGTATATTCAATTCTCAATTTATTGGGTGTGAATTGACGGTTTACGGTGTATGGGTGTCAATTACCGGTGAACGGTACGGGCGTGCGGTAGGGGTGTACGGTACGGGTACCGCCGTACAGTACGGGTGTGCGCGGATGTATAATTATTCGAAGTGAAGTGAATTCATGTTGTGCGTAGATTTAAAATCGCGTATCAGCTTTTTAACTCCGATCCATACAGCGGTGTGTTATAGTTGATATCGATGAAGAGATACGATGTATACCACCGGACTATACAGCCGCATCATTGTTTTGGCTGCTCGTTCCTCCAGATTTGCTCACACTCCCTGTACGTATCTCCATTGTACTGTGGTGGGGGTGCAGGCTTCCCGTTTGTTGCGCTAGCCGTACTGCGTCCCCAGGGGCGAAAATAGCAACTGTCCGAGCAGATTGACCACTCCAATAGTAACTACGACTAGTACTAGTAGGGATGACAATGCATCGCCAGTGGCAAATAACATCGCAGTACGGAATTCGATACCCCCTTGTACTATAAACATTTGGTTTATATAGAACAACAATAAGTCTTTAGTCACCTTATTCATTCTTTAAGCAGAGAAGGGAAGGCGCCGGTCGTATCATTCATCGTGCGTCTCTTTGGGGGCCTGACGGCATGCGTGTGTCGCTGGCTGCGCAGGCGCACGAGACCGGGCTCCGCGCCAAGGCAGCCGAGGCGGAGGCCAAGGTCCTGAGCGCGGCGGTGGCGGAGCAGCGCGCGCAGCTGGCGGCGAGCCAGAAGGAGCGGCAGGCCTGCGAGGTCCGGGCGGTGGAGCTGGCGGCGCAGCTGGAGGCGGTGGAGCGGCAGCTGGGGGAGGAGCGGCGCGGCGCGGAGGAGAAGCGGCGCGAGGCGGACGCGGCGGAGGGGGAGCACGCCCGGCAGTGGGCGGCCAGGGCGCGGTCCGCGGAGGCAGCAGCGGAGGAGGCTGCCGCGGAGCTCAAGCGTGTGGTGCGCGCCTCGCTGGGATTTTTATCCTGATCCATGCCTTCAATCCTTTATTATTATTTGTTAATACTAGCGGCTATTTTTAATCCATGGGTTATTACTAATTATTATTATAGCATCACATTGTTGCTATCATATTATTGCTATAATTGTTGAACAACATATTGTCGCTATGTATATGACTTTTACTTATTATCACGTAACGTTTATTATCATTTTGACATCATATTGACTATGCTGGTGGAATTCTTTTCCAGTTGTGACTTTTCCCACTAGCATTTTTTGCCAGATACTCGGCTGGGGTGTCTTGCAGCACTGTCCTGCGCGAAACGCCCCCCCCCCCCCCCCCCCCCCTTGTCGACTGATAGATAGAAAACTAACGGGGTGGATCCCTCGGTTTCGGCCACGCAGGAGGAGGAGCTGCTGGGCGGCATCCGATCCAAGGAGACCGAGATCGCCGCGCTGAGCGCGGCTCGGAAGAGAGACGCCGAGGCGACGGAGGAGAAACTGGCAGCCGCTGGGCAGCAGCGTGGCGAGGCAGAGGCGGCGCTGGTGGAGGCGCGGGCAACGCTGGCGGAGCTGCAGGCGGCGCGGTCGCGAGAGGGGGCGGCGCTGCGCGCGGAGGTGGCGCGCCTGCTGGAGGTGCGGGCGGCGGAGGGGCAGACGTATGCCGTGAAGATTGCGACCCTGCAGAAGGACCTCGACGCGGCAGAGCAGGGCCGCCGGAATTTGCAGCATAGCCTGCAGGTGAGGGGCTGCCGCTTCGACACGACATATGTCTATAATGTTTGGTAATTTGCCGAGCAAGAATCGATAACGTCATGTACCACTCGATTGGCCGATTGCATACTGTTGCGTTTCGTGCCAGTCGACGGGGAGACTATGCCAAACTTTTGCCTCCGGAATAGCCGAATAGGTGCCGGGCAATGTCTAGTTTTACAGCTGCGATGTGTCTCATCGCCTTGTCACTATCCACGTGGGAACGACGACGTCGACAACGACGACGGCGTCGTTTTCTCCTGCTTGGTCAATATGCGCTCGCCGCCAAATCGGCAATATACTTTCCAGGTGTTGCAGTCCAATGATGGTCCCCGGTATCGGCTGTAGGCTCGGTGATCCCACGTGTCAATGGCATCGCTGGCGTTTGTTCGCGATGTGGCTCAGCAATTGCACGCATTCGCCGCGTCGTCATCTAAAGCGTCTATCTGCGTCTCTGCGACGCGGTGGGTGCTGTATGTGCTTGCCTCAGTATTGCGGTCCAATGCGTAATTGTAGCAACGCAGCAGCTGTTGATCTAACGTGTCATTCTTGTCGACTCGGGGCAGTGAACATCTTGGTAGTGCTAACCTGCGATGTAATGAGTCGGTCGTCTGATTCCTCGGAGTCATCACGGTCCTGGTGGCCATATAGCCCATGGTAGTCTAATGGAGAGCTGACTCTCTCTCTTGGGACACCCTCCTCTGCTCTCGGCAGGCACAGATTGACAAGCTGCATGCGAAGGCGGCAGAAGAGCGGGCCAGCATGGAGACGGCCGGACGTGCGCACCAGCAGGAGGCGGCGCATTTGAGTGCCGACCTTGCGGAGGCACGGCAGAGCCTCGCGGACCGGGAGGCGGAGTGCGCCGCCCTTCGCGCGGCGGCGAAAGCCCAGACCGACTCCGCGGGCCGAGAGGCGGACGAGCTGTGCGCTGAGGTTGCCAAGCTCAAGGTGCCGCCATCAGCCCTCCCGTGACGACCTCTCCGCCAGCCCAAGGAATCTCTTGACATGCTGCTTGTAGTTTGATTTTTCTGCATGCCGTCATGAGGGATCGTCGAGAGCTGTTTCGCCGTTTGAACCATTTTCGGACAACAGTATAAGAACGGAGCTACCGCGCGTGATAGTGCCGTGCGCACATGGGCTCGATACCAGCTTATTTGCAGTGTGCTTACCTGCTCGTCTTAATTTGCGTCACCGTGGTCGATGGCGTAGTGTCATCGTGGTCGCGACGCCACATAGGCCCACATACAATGTCAAACTGTCCCCTAATCCAAGCCCCCTTGTCCTAGGGCACCCAGGCGGCTAGGTAAAGGCAGACCACCTGACCTCTGCTACTCCCCGGGGGCTTGATGTTGCTATTTCAGGCGCGCTTGCGTGGGAAGGAGGCCGAGGTGGAGAAAGCGGCGCAAGAGCAGGCGCACCGCATAGAAACCGTGCAGGCGGAGCTGACGCTCGCGCAGAGCCGGGTGAGGGAGCTGCAGGACGAGGCGGAGACGCGATGCGCGCAGCATCGGTCGGCGCTGCAGCAGCTGGAGTCACAGGTGAGCCTCGGACGAGCCCGCCGCTACACCCTATGCCGTGCGGTATCCCGGCTGGCGGCAACGGGCGCTACTATGCCTCCACTCTGTGCACGCTGCATTGATTATGGAGCTCCGAGTGGCGCAGCCTTCGATGTATAAAGATACACAGCATGTATGAAGTAAAGTCCCAAGCATAAACATAATGAAAGTCATGTATGAAATAAACTTTCCAACGTGAAAAATATACCATTCGAAAATAGTATCTGTCATAATACTATTGATATTAATATCAACAATCAAAATAATCAAAAAAGTAACGGTATCTGATAAAAAGTGTATCTAATGATAATAGTCTCTGATAATGATAATAATAGTATCCATTGTTTTATTATCAATACATACTAGCATCCATAAGAAAGGAACTTAGTGAGACATGATTAGAAACAAAGCTTCTGCCCTAATTTAAGTTAAATGAACTGTCTTGATGGCGTGATGGATGAGGTTTAAGCATATGAAGCGCAAGATGGCGAAAGTGAGGTGAACGGATAGCGAAATGACGTTACTGCCGTGTGGAGGAGCCTGTAAGGCGCCAGGGAAACCTAAAGAGAGAGAGGATTGCGATCTCGGACAGTGTTGCTGAGGCAAAACGGCGGAGGAGGGGCGCAGCCACATGTCTGGCACGTCGTTTCACTCACTTACTGGGGCGGCGCTGCGCCAGGTCAAGCACGGCCAGGACGCCCTGGAGGCGCAGCGGCGCCGAGACGCAGCAGAGGCCGGGCGACTGCGGCAGCTGCTCGGGCAGGCAGAGCACCAGGCGCGCAGCGAATGGGAGGCCAAGGTGATTGAGGCCCCCCCCCTTCCCCTTACGCCCTCGCCCTAGGGCTTGGCCACCGCGTGGGACTGCAGCTGAATAATGAGAGTGGCCGGATCGGAGCGCCCTGCGTTGATTTCGCCGCCTGAAAGAGTCGAGGCGACATTCGTCTCAAAAGACAAAGGCACAGCGCTTGCCACGCGGCAGCATGATATCGCACATACACTACACTCGTACTCGTACTAACCCGCATTATATTGTACTCGTATAATTGTCATTTGCACTACGTTCCTCCCCCCCCCCCCCCCCCCCCCCGCAAGACATCAAATCTCCACAACAGTGGGGATCGAAATGGTGAACCCTAGGCCCCCGGATCGAACTTCATATGCTCCGATAACCAATGTAACAAGAAAGGCGACATTCGTCTCAAAGGCGCAACGCAAGCACAAAGCAACAATATACTCGTAGTCTCAGGTACACGTCGTACACTAGTACTCGTACACATTGTACTCGTACTCACCCGTATATTGTTCTAACTCGTAATTGTCACGAACACGCGTAGCAGCCAAGCTGGTTTCGCGTACTGCAGCATCAACTGTGCGCTGGGGTACCGTCTTGGCAGGTGGCGAGCTTGCAGCAGAGCCTGCAGGCCCTGGAGCAGCAGGCGGCCAGCGAGCTGGCGGAGGCCGCCGCGTCCGCGGAGGACACGATGAAGCGGCGGCTGGCGGAGGCGGCCGCGGAGGGGGAGCGCGCGAGGCGCGAGGCGGCCGAGGCGGCGCGCCGGGCGGCGCGGGAGGCGGAGGCCGCCAAGGCGGCGGCAGTTGAGGAGCGGCGCGCGCTGGTGAAGCGGGGCGAGGCAGCGGCGGAGGCGGCGCGGGAGGCGGCGGCGGAGGTGAGGGTCCGCCTCCAGGGCAGTTGAGGACGAAATGTCGTGAGGAATTCATCACGGTCGAAATGTCGATGAAATGATTCCGCAGTCCTATCTGATGCTCTATAGATTACAGTTCTTCAACATCAGATAACAATTCGATCTCTGATAATTAATTATAGAACTGTGTCCTAATCTGAATCTGTCTACATTATAGCATATATCTGAATCTGATTTAATGCCTGATTACGATATATTTATTGATCATTCTTCTAGATTCAATGCCTGATTACGATATATTTATTTATTATATTTATGGATTTATTGCTTGATTCAAATTAAGATTCTGATTACAATGCCTGATGATTGAATATAAAATCTGTCTGAAAATGAATATGTCCAGGTAAATATAGAATGTGCATAAATCATATTCAATGTCTGGTTACAATTCAATTATTGAGTACATTCACTGTCTGGAAACACACCGAATTCGCGACCCATGCCGATTCGCGTCACACATCGAACACTCTGGGGCACTTTCCTGCTGCATCGGCCGAGTCAAGTATTGTTCGAATCCCGCGCCGAACTTGTTATCGAGGATGTCGATCAATTGCCGGCCGAATTATCGATTCTGCCGTGATCGATCGATATCGACATGGATCGATATCGTGTCGATATCGGTATTTATATCTCGATATTGATCGGTCGATACGATTGTGTCGGCATCGATTTTGCGATCAGCGTGATGCATCTCATCTTGGTAGTGATAATTCATTGCCTCTTGATGCGGACGCATAAATATTGCGCGCAGGAGCTGGCGGCGGTGCGGGCGGCGCTGGAGGCAAGCCTGGCGGAGGCGAGGGGCGCGGCCGAGGCGGCGGCGGCAGACGCGGAGCGGAGGGAGGGCGTGCAGGCGGCCGCCGCCCGGAAGGATGCGGCGGCGGCGCACCACGCGGCGGCGCAGCGGCTGGACGAGATGGCGGCCAGCCATGCGGTGGCGCTGGAGCGCGCGGCCGCGGAGCTGGCGGAGGCGTGCCGGGGCCACGCGGCGGCGATGGAGTCCGCGGCGGAGGAGGCGCAGCAGCAGCTGCAGGAGCTGCGCGCCGCGGAGGCCCGGAAGCTGGCCAAGATGAAGGTGTGATGGCCGGAGCCCGTTGCGCTGCGACCTCCGCCTAGTTTGGGGCGAGCCGGTTGCGGCAGCTTTTGAATGTCTGATTACAAATCAACAATGGATTATATTGGATGTCCAATTACAATGATTGTTGATTTTAAAATCTGCATGAATCTGAATATGTCCAGATTGTAGAACATGTCAGAATCAGATTGAATGTCTGATTACGATTCAATTAATGGTTGTTTTCAACGTCTGATTATTCGATTGTCAAATCTGAAACTGAATCTATCTAGATCATAGAATATGTCAGATTACAATTAATGTTAATGTCCGATTACAACCTCTGCCTATCTATATGTTTACTCTTGTTGTGTTTTAACAACACTACAGTTTATTGTTTATTACTATTTTATATTACAAATGTTTATTGGTGCCGACCGCATGCCCGAGCGGGGGAACGCATCGGGCTCAATGTCAGCAAAGGGACGGGTGAGCGGCTCCCACCGACACGAGCCGCCTGTCAACATGCCTGGCCTGTAAAGGCCGGCGCATTACCAGAGCTTGACGGATTCCTTCCACGGAAAATGCATCGTCAAACGCATCCCTCGCGGAACACCTTATTTTGTAAGGTTTTCGGGTTGGCTGGATCCGTCACTGTCCTTCAATTAGTCTTGCGGAATGCTTCGGAAATTTGCGTGATGAGTAAAACAAAGCGCCGCCTACCCGCTTTTCGTATCTGGATTGCTGCCTAAACGATCAAACACGTTGTAGAGACGCTGCAAGGGTTTCACTGTTGCCAGTCATGTCCCGGGGGCAAACCCCCCCCCCCCCCCCCCCCCACCGGAACGCTGATCGGTGCGATCCCCTTCCCCTGCGCCTGCGGCTCGGCAGGAGGAGACAGATGCACTCGCCGGCGAGCTCGCCCAAACAAAGCGGAAGAGCGCAGAGTGCGCCGCTCGGTTGGCGGAGGAGAAGCAGCGCGAGTGTGGGGCGCTGCAGAGCGCGCTCGCCAAGGCGCAGGCGGAGGCGCACGACCTGCGGGCGGAGCTGGCACGCGGCAAGGCGGTTGAGCAGGACATTCGGCGCGCGCATGAGGCGGAAGTAGCGGAGCTGATGGACAAGGTAGCGACATCGTCATGGCATGAACTGCCTTCCGTGGTGGTCAAAGTGTGCTGCAGTCTGTACCATCGGTACCTGCGTTTTGATGTCACTATCTACATAGCGTCGTTTTCATACATCCACCCCGGTTGTGACGAGAGAAAAACAACGTTAGATCAGTATACAACACAACGACCACGCTTTGAATATCCCAACGCAGTGCGGTCGTAAAGCAGTTGATTGTGGTTTCGACCCGCGAACTCGGCTTGTTTCACGGCGACACGGGTACATGATAATTGCCGTCGCCCACAGTCTTGTTGCGGTTGTGCGAACGAACAGGTGCATGGCGTCACGCAGTCGTTGAACGAGGCCGTGTCAGAGCTGGCGAGCGCGAAGGCCGAGGCGCGCTGCTCGCGTGACGCCAGCGCGCGCGAGTCGGCGCGCCTAAAGCGGGCGCTGGAGGAGGCGGAAGCGGCACGCCGCCAGGAGGTGGCGCGGCTGCAGAGCCAGCTGGGCGACAGCCAGCGCGGCGCTAAGCAGGCGGAGGAGAGCGCGCAGCGGCAGATCGCCGAGCTGCGGAGAGCCGCAGAGAACGCTCAAAAGGTACGATCACAACAGGGCTCCGGTTAACGCCTTCGAGTCGAAATGGCAAGGCGCAGCGGAGATTCTGATCGAGCAGGCGGCAACTTCGTCAGGTGAATGACGTCGTGCATAACTGGCCTTCCGAAATGCAGAGTATGCAGGCGGGCGCAGCGTCGCATCAGTCGAACTGCGAGGAGCTGGTCGCCAAGATTGTAGCCGCGCAGGATATAGCGCATGATGCAAAGGCGCGCGCCGCGTTGCTGGAGTCGCAGAAGTCGGCCGCCGAAGTGCAGGTGGAATCCTCTAGGCGCCGAGTGTCACCATGTTCCTGCTTGAAACAAACAACATTTCGAATATAATACTTCTTAGCAGCCTGACGCCTAGCTGTCGAAGTGGGAGTATTGAGGTAAGACTTCTGAGAAACGTGAGTTATTGTTGCTGTTATTTGTATCATGACTGTGATCAAAATACTAGTATATAGTCACACCGGCGGATGGAGCAAGGCATCCCTGGGACCATCACAGCGCGAGTCCTTCGATATTATAGTAATGATTGGAGTGTAGAAAGAAAAAATGACAGATTTGAACACGCTGACACTTTCGTTTTATCAAGCCGTTCATCCGTCATGGCGTCATTACGGGCGTATCGCATCCATTGACGATTCTCCGGGTAGACGAATCCCCAGACATGATTCACATTCCAGGGTGCAGGGCATCCACGGTAGGAGTAGTCAAGTAACCCTCTAATATTTGGGTACGGGACTATCTGCATTGGTCCAGCTCGGTACGGACTCGCCCAGAGTTTGTGACAGTTGTTTCAAAGATGTCACGACAAAACACCAAATGGGTGTAACGTAGTCATTACTTAGATATCACCAGTATCGTGAAATTAATATTCCACTCGGATAAACATTAAAATGATAAGTAGCTGAAGTGCGGGTACATAGTTATTAAGGAAGCTGCCGGGCGGCGATGGGTCGCTCTGCTCCCTTTTCCCTCGTGCAGTTGAGCAACATGAAGACCATTTGGGACGAAGAGAAGGCGTCCCTGCAGGCAAAGGCGGCAGCGGTGGCGGCGGAAGCGGCCGCGGCGTACAAGCAGTTGCAGCGGGATGCCACCGACGCCGCGGCGAGACATAGTGCGCAGGCAGACGCTCTGCAGGCGGAGCTGGCGGGCGCGGAGAGCAGGCTGGCGGCGCAGCAGGAAGCCCACGACAGGGCGTACGAGGCGCTGGCCGCACAGGCAAAGCGAGGGGCCGATGCTCTCAACGAGACACGATGCGAGCTGGCGACGCTCGCGTCACAGAAAGCGTACGGCGCCCGCCGCTTGCACTGTGAATGGGCCGATGACAAGTGATTCCATTTGAGGATCGAGCAGACGGCGTCGCGCCGCCGACTATTCAACATTGATGAATTAGTCGTTGTCGACATTTTCGACGGCCGACACGTGCTATCGGGGCGGCCCCAGGCACACCGAGTTCTTTGAGCTCTGGCAACAACTTTGATATTCAGACGTTACAAGAACTATTTCTGAATAGAGCGATTCGGAAGATGGAGCACAACACATCAGCGAATAATACTATTATTATTGAGACTATAGACGTGCGGGTCGAAAATATAAATAATGCGGTTGTTTTCGAGATCGAGCTCGGGGAACCGCAACTCCGGCACCATCGAGGACATGGGTTGCGGTTTTCGGCACCCAGACATCATGATGCATGTTTTATACACAGCCGACCAGTGCCGGCGCGATCGCTTGCATGCTTAGGACCTATTTTCTTCGCTGGCAGCAACGATAATATGGTTGTTCGCCATTTGGTTAACAGTGCGAATCCTAACCACAAACGGCGCGCTACGTCAGCAAATCTGCAATGTGCCATTGTAATCAAGACTAGATCAACAATAAGCGACAAACGGAACGAGCAGCAAGGGGCATAGCGCACCATCGACGGGGGAATGACAATCTTAAAATCGTGGTGCCATTATTTTGCGCACAGGATGGCGGAGGTGCAGATGGAGCAAATGCAAACCGCGCTCGAGGGGCGCGCCAAGCAGGCCGAAGACCGCGCCGCTGAAACCTCGGCTCAGGCGTCCAAGGCGATCGGCGTCCTGGAAGGGCACCTGAAGGCTGCGGACCGCCGGGCTCGGGAGCGAGTCGCCGAGCTGGAGGCGGAGGTCGAGGCGCTGCGGACAGAGCGGGGGCGCATGAAGGAGGTGCATGCCGCGGCCGCCGGCCAGCTGCAGGAGGACCTCGAGCAGACACGGAGGCAGCTGCGGCAGTCAAAGGCGGCGTGCGAGCAGCTGGAGCACCGAGTCGCCGGCATGAGCAAAGCCAAGCGCGACGTGGAGGCGGAGCTCGCTAGGGCCGTTCAGGCGGCAACTGAGGCCCAAGAGGCGGCGTCCGAGAAGTCGCGCAGGTCGGCGGAGATCCGTCTTGCGGCCCTGTCGACGCACCCACGTGCGCGGCTGATGGCGATGGCGTTTGGCGCGTGGCGGTACGGCCCCGTAATTACTGTAGTTACTGCTGCTGCCTCGCCGTCTAAACTGTCCCTCGCGAGTGCACGTAAGTAACGAATATGGGGTTATTCTGACTCGCCAAACTTATACTGCCTGCAGGAAATACCAAAACGGGAAGGAGCTGCGCCGTCAGGCTGAAGCCCGGGCCCAGACCAAATGTCACCGCGCGATGAAGCGCCGAGTCATTGCCGCGTGGCGCGGCGCCGTGCATGCCCGCCGGGAGTCCGCCCGCGAGGACGCGCATCGCGAGCTCCAGCTGCGGGTCGACAACGCTGCGGCAGAGGTGGAGCGGCTGCAGAGCAAGGCCGCCGCGCTGCAGAGGGCAAAGGTGGCAGCGACGACCACCCACGTGGAGGAGCTGAGCAGGTGACGCTGCAGGGTGCCCGCTGTCGTGCGATATGATCTTGCGGTACTAGCGGATATATTCAGGTCGTCGCGTACCGGTGTACCTGGTAATAGGCCGATACCGACAGATGCGCCGACATCGCGGCGTATCGGCATCTCGCGAGACGCGACACTTTCCTCTCGGCGTATTGTCGGTTGACACAAGCGTCGCCTTGCCGCACGAACACCACAGCTTGCAGGACAAGTGCGTCACGCTCGGCTCGCGTGCTGCGGAGGCGGAGGCGGCGGTGGCGCGGCTGCAGGCGGAGCGCGACGCCATGGCTGCGCAGCTCAAGCGGGCGGAGGTTCTGGCGACGTCGGAGCTGGAGTCGTCCGCCATGGTGTACAAGGCCGACGCGGACGCCGCCACCAAGCAGGCGGCGGCGCGCGTGGTGGCGATGCAGAACGAGCAGCGCGACCTAACGAGCCGTGTCGAGCAGCTGGAGGTCAGTGCCGTGCTGTCGCCCCGGCGCAATGCATGTCGCACCGTGACCCTCTCTACCATTTGAGTCCATGTTGTTGGTATTCGCTAAGCATTTTCTTGCCCGCATCGCCGCAGGTTAAGCTGCAAAGCGCAACAAGGCAGCTGGAGGAGGAAAAGCAGCGCCATGGCGAGGTACTTGCGCAGGGCAGCCCCGCGGAGGACATCCTTGTGCTTGCGCCTGTGTGGTTGGTGTTAAAATACTGAAATAAATATGACATCAATTAATATGACATCAATTAATATGATTAGTATGTTATGCTTGGCGGCGCATTACCCTGCCGCAATGACATGGTGGCATTGGCCCATGCTGTTATTGGGAGAGTCAGTGGCAAATATGCACACACACACACACACACACACACACACACACACACATACACACACCTCAGTGCTTGGGCGGCCTTGGTGCGCTCATTCGGGCTGTGCTGCCCCCGCGCGTCCAGGAGGCCTCCGCGCTGCGCGCCGATGTCCGCAAGCACAAGGAGCTTCTGGCGGAATCCGAGAGCAGCGCGAGCCAGGCTAGAACGCATCTGCGCGAGGGAGGGGAGGAGCGCGATGCCGAGGTGGCCAGCTTGCGGGAGCAGATGGAGCTCTTCAAGGTGACCGCGGCCTGGCGCCTCTGCATTGCCGATATATATAGCTTGCTTGCGCGCGCCAGCTTGTGGCGACTACAAGTCATTGATCATTTAAGGGGGGATGGAGGGGTGGGGGGGGGGGGGGGGGGGGGTCGTCGGTGTGATGTCAACCGGGAGGGGCTTGGCTGCCCTTGGGGATCGGAATGGAAGCACTCAGTAGTGTGACACTGACGCCGGCCGTGTACCACTACGTCGCCCCGCCATACATACGTTCACCTGCACTTTTTTCTTTCCGCCCCCGGGGAGAGGACTGGCAACTGTGAAACCCTTGCCGCGTCTCTACGGCGGCCGTTTACTAGACAGCGCTCCAGTTACGGAACGCCCTGGGTAGGCGACGCTCCGTTGTAGCCATCGAGCAAATTGCCGAAGGTTTCTGCACGACTGATTGGAGGCCAGTGACGGACCGCACGTGTTCCTTCCCGTGCGTGCAGAGCCGCCTGGTCGAGATCATGGAGAAGGTGCAGCTGGAGCAGGTGACCCGCGAGGCGGAGAGCAGCGCGCAGGTGGAGGCCCTGCGCAGGGAGCTGGCCAAGGTGAGGACGGACGCGAAGGAAACCATTTCCGTGCGGGACGCGGAGCTGCGCCTCAAGGAGCAGGCCATCGACCGCCTCACATCGGAGCGCGACATGGCGCTCGGCGCGGCGCATTGGGAGCACGAGGTGGGCGCTCGCCACTGACACTGACACAGGCGCCGATTAGTCAGCACCTTTTCCCCGGTGAGGCGTGGGCGGATGCGTAATGGCGCAACCCAATGCCGCTGCGCAGTCTCGGGTGAGCAGCTCAGCTCAGCGGGAGGCTCAGCGGGCGAGGATGCGCAAAGCGGAGGACGCGCTCACAGAGCAGGTGACCCCCACGCCCCTCATGACCCCCCTTGTACTCCCCTTGCCTCTCCCCAACAATGATAGAATAGAAATAAACACGGTGTCATTCAAAAGCACTGTCTGCAGCCGTGCCGACCTCAACACGCGGACACACGCCTTCCATGCGTAGATCCAATACCTCGAGAGCCGCGACGTGAGCCGCGTGGAGCATGTGGATAACTGGGAGACCTCGCAGGATTCGCTGCTGCTGGGATGACGCGGCTGGCGGCCAGCAGCCACTCACTCCCCGCGGGGGTGCAATGCAGAGCTCCGCACATGGCCAGGGAGTCCTGCGGGGCAGCTCGTGTGGCCACCTCGTGTGCCCTGGGGGACATCATGACACCCCTTTTAACCTGTGACAAGCCACACCGTCAGCGTGCCGGGCCTGGCTGGTGATCATGCCGCTCCTGTAACTAGCAGCGTGGATGAGGCAGATCGATGAGGCAGATGAGGCAGATCGATGGCGGGGTCGGCATGCGTATGTTTGCTAAGTAGGGCTCCATGGATGGGACAAGTCAGTCGCCACAGGAGGT
The DNA here is from genome assembly GCA_006384855.1 of Tetraselmis striata. Lineage (NCBI taxonomy): Eukaryota > Viridiplantae > Chlorophyta > Chlorodendrophyceae > Chlorodendrales > Chlorodendraceae > Tetraselmis > Tetraselmis striata. The sequence goes on from VCJN01001821.1 coordinate 89,733, forward strand.
CCCTTTGCGGCCTGCTGCCTGCGTCGGCCACTTCGGGAGGGGAAGGGAGTTTCCTCGCGTAGCTTACATGTGGTACAATACATCTACACATCGCGCCTGCCGGGCCGCTCTGGCGAGAGGGGGCGCGGCCAGCGGATCCGTCCTGTAGCGCAAATCGAACCTAGCCTACTCCTAGCTAAGAATAAAAAACAAGTGCGCACGATGTCTACAATCGGGCTGCGGTATGTGGGCGGCAGGATCCTGCGCGATGGCACGGCGGAAAAGCGGGGGGGGGGGGGGGGGGGGGGGGGGGGCAGCTGTGCCACGCCGTCACACGCTGGCGATGAGCTGCGCGGCGCCTTGAGGGGTCCCGAATATCTGATAACCGCACGCACAGGGGGGGGGGGGGGGGGGGGGAGAGGTTAGACCACGTGGCTCTATACGCTGGCATGTGGTTCGGTGGAATATGCGGGTGACAGTGTGGGAAGGGGAGGGAGGGGATTGCAGGGAGGGAGGGAGGGGTTTCACCATGAATGTACTGGTGTTGACCACCGCGCTGCCGCCAGAGGAGATCCCCGCGTCCATGATCATCGATATCGGCGCGCCCATCGGCGACTTGTCATCCCGGGCCGTCTCCTGCACAGCCGCGCAGGCAGCGCAATCAGCGGCCGCCCGGGCTGTCGCCGCACAAGGCCACCAGCGGCACACTGGGCAGCATCACGCACCGTGACGGCCGTCACGCCATGCTTCGCCTCCAGCATCTCCGCCTCCTTCGAGAGGCGCGCGGCTCGAGCAGCGGCCTCCTCCGCGTCCGAGATTGCCCTAGCCGCCATCGCCGCAACCTGCGCTGGTACCTGCACACAGCGGAGACGTCCCCGGGGAGGGTGGGGGTGTCAGGGCATGCTCAGGACAGGACAGGACAGGACAGGACAGGACAGGAGGAGAGGGGCGGGGGGGGGGGGGGGGGGGGGGGGGGCATGTGGGGTTTCACCCTTCGCAGCGCGCCATCCGGCATCCGCGGCCAGCCCTGGCGGGGGGGGGGCGAAGGGGGTAGGGGGGGGGAAAGGTAGTTGGAGAGAGGCTTCCTGAGCGGGGGGACGCCCAAACCGCATGTGGCGCATGTTTGAAGCGGGGAAAGGGAGGGGGCACCCACCTTTGGCGGGAGGAGGTCCAGGCGCTCCTCGTCCGCATACTTTTTGGTGAAGCCAGCGAGCTTGAAGCGGCCGCCAGCGTGCGCCAACCGCCGCTGCGCCACCAGCTTGGACAGCGTCGGCTGCAGCTCCCGCAGGCTGCTGGCCCTGCGGCTGGGGCAGTGCTCCTGCGCCCAGGCACGGACCATCGCCACCGCGTGATGACTGACGGATGGGGGAATGGGGGGTGTAGTGGCAGCGAACGGCAGTGTAGTGCGTGCGGGCCCGCACCTGCAGCCAGCCCAGGATCTCGGTCGCCGTGGAGCCGCTCCCGCCGCTACGCGCGATGATGGCCGCCACCGTGGCGTCCTCCAGCCTGCCAGGATGCGGTGCGGGCCGGCACCCAGCCGTCTCAGGCCAGGTCACCGGGCGCAGCATGGCAGGGGGGGGGGGGGGGGGGGGGGGCTGCTGAACGGGGCGGGCGCACAGGTGGGGGAGGTGGCGGGGGCGCAGGGTACTCGTACCGCTCGAGGGCCTCGTCCACGTCCACGCCGCCCAGCACGGACAGGTTGGCAGCGAAGGGGTCGACGGAGAAGGGGCAGGCCAGCTTGGAGGAGCGCGGCGAGGGCGTGCTGTCGAGGGAGGAGCGCGCGCTGCTGGCGCTGTACAGCTTCTTGGCGTCGGAGCCGTCGATGAAGTGGCCGTTGCCGTAGTAGGCGATCTTCTTGCCGCGGCCCGAGACGGTGTCGGCGGACTTGGAGCGCCCCCTCTGCGGATACATCCAGCGCCCGGTCAGCCCTCCGCTGCCCAATGGGCCAATGGCAATGGCAATGGCGGGTAGGGGCTGCCACAGTGAGTGCAAATAGTGTGCAGGTAGGCATGGAGGAGCTTGGAAGGGGGGGGGGGGGGGGGGGGGGGGGGGATTATAGGAGACACACCTTGTCCCCTGCAACCTTCTTTGGAGACAGCTGCGGATCAAAGGTGAGATTCCTCCATTTATCCTGCGGCAGAAGAGGGCCACACAACCTTCAGGGGCGACCCGAATGTATTTGTTTTCATCCACTAGAGAGATCAGACAAGAAGGTTGGATGAGGACAGGGGGGGGGGGGGGGGGGAGGGGGGGGGGGGGGGGGAAGGGGACCTTCAAGTCCACGTTTGTCCTGGACGACAGCGCAGTCTTGAAGCCGGGGTCCTTCTGGATGGCCCGCCACTTTCCAACCCCGTACCTGGCGAGGCAGGTAACGGGGATCGCGAAGGTCAGAAAAAAATGTCAGACCAACGCGCGATGTGGAGCGCCCAGCCCCCAAGGGGGAGGGGGTACACGGCTTTCTCTGCAATCGTTCAGTCAACAAACGCTTGGCCAGCAGCAGAGGGGGCTACCCAGGGGTGGGGGAGCGGAATCAACGAGCCAGGCATCATCAGGTATAGCAGGTGAGAGGTGGGGGGGGGGGGGGGTCGATAACAGACATCGAGGGACACGGATTAAGGTTGTGGTTCGCCGGTCCATCTTGTGGGAGGGGGCATCGCCGGACGCTTCCCGCGCCGTCCGATCTCGTCCGTAAACCCGGGAAGGGGGGTAGGAGGGCGCTCACTTGACTACCCCGGCTCGCAGGGCTGCCTCCTCCTCCTCGGTCCATTTCTGCTTGGGGGCTCCCATCTGGTCGGCGCCGCCCCGACTGCGACGCGATGATGGCGCGCGGATGGCGCGTTGTTTGGGGGGCAGCTGCGACCCGCGCCGCGTATCGTCCACGGCCGAGCGCGGGCCGGCGCCTTCGCTGCGTCCAGCACCGCCACCCCGATAGGCCCGGTCCTGCCTTGGATGCAACCTGCAGGGGCGGGCGAGAGTGCGGGCTAGGGTGCGCCCCGAACGGGGAGGATAGGCGCCCGCTCCCGCCACTCCTGTCGTCCGCACCCGCTAAGCCGCCCGCTCCCGCCGGTGTGCCAGGGTGGGACGACGGGAAAGCGACGCCAACTTGATCCGCCCGGAGAACGCGCCAGCAGCCAAGTCTGCGAGTGTATAGACGGCCTCGCAATAAACCCCTTCGCCTGTCACCGTTGAGGCTCCGGTGCGCTGAGGGCTGATGGGGGAGGTGGGCCAAGGCTTGCAACCAGCCGTGCGCGCGGGCGTGCACGTTGCCGGGGCGACCTATCACGCGGTGTACATGCCACAGCCTGTTGCGCTGCGCCACATATTTGCCGTTTACCACGATGGCGCAGGTGACGCACCCCTAAAAGTAATGTATTGTCCGAACATATATTGCCTTCCTCGCTCGGTGGTGCCGCTGGACCGGCACAACAGCTGAAACAGATCGTCGCCTTTAGCTAAACGGTTCTGTCTGCCGATGCAGTCGCCACAATGTCTGACGGTGTGCGGTGCTGATGAGAGTTGCTCGCGCTGGCATCGAGCAAAACACGTTGGCGGTGTCGTGATGTCACATCAGTGTACTGACGCTCCCAGCATGATGGCCCTGCCTCGGCGGACCGAAGCAGTGCTGCTCACGTGCGCCGTGTTGCTGGCACCTCCCCAGCTGCTCGGGCGGCAGGGCGGCGGACCCGCGCCGACGAACAGAATATCGGAATGAATATTATTTATTGGCGAATAAATGGGACTAAGAAATGGGACTGTAAGGATTGTTTTTTGAATGAAGGCGGGGCGATATTAGCTATTAATCCTTATTAGTCGCTACTCAATGCATCGTCTGGCAGGGGTATCATCCCTACAGGAGCGGGAAAAAGGCCACAAAGAAATCCACCACTTCGTGCAGTATAGTAAAAAGATTAACCGATATCCCTACCGGTACAGGTGTGAATTACAAAAAGGGCAGTTCCCCAGAATTAGAAAATACAGGTACTGGCCATCTATCTGTATAATAGCGACACCTAACCATAACGATGGAGTATGTACTATTGGGGCTTGCTTTCGCTCCTGCTACTATTACCCGTATACCTGTCCTTTATTTGACACTTGTAGCGGTCGATTTCTTTGTACTGGCGCTTTATTGTCCTTCAGGCCAGTATACCAGTACTCACGGTTTTCTAATCATGGGGAACTGTCTTTTTTGTAATTCACACCACCGGTACTCATGTAGCCGTACTTGTCGTACGAATATCAGTACGAGTACATTATGGTACCGTACGCGGTGCGGTATATGGTACGACGACTGCTACGCCTGCTGGCGGCAGCGCAGCAGGCGTGATGCTGCGCTGCGGTGCTGCCCAGGCTGTCCAAGCATCGTAAGTATGTGACCGTTCAAATTGGCCCGTTCGAGTCGTGATTGCCTAAATAGGCCCAAATTAGCAATCAAAGATACGAAATTTGAATCGAATGGTCGTATAATCTCGATGATTCGAGTAGATCGCGGAGCATCCCACATACAAACGTATCGGCATTATATTCCACGGTCGAATAGATAGTCGCCACATCAGTAGGCGCAGATCACTGTACTTTTTTCATTAGCGATCGACTACATCAGGGCTTTCACATATGCGCACTAGAAACATAACTATATAACAGCAACCATGAAAGGTTGCCAGCAAACGAGATACATAAGCCTGAAACCAAGGTCGAGCAGGAGGCCAGGGAGCCAAGAAACAAGGAGGAGCCAAGCAAGGGAACCACGAAGTCGCTTAGCTGCCAGGAACCAAAGGGACCAACGCCCCGGCTTAATTGCTATTAGCCGCGGCGAGGACGCTTGCAGCCAATGACCCGGGTCATAGCAACACATGCCGACGAGCGACGCGACGCAGGCGCAGGAGCACCATCACGTGCCGCACGCGCGGCCGCGACCCCGCCAAGAACGTTGTTTGCATGTGCCATGTTGATGAGCAAGGAGAAACGGCGGCGCCACGCAGACAAGAGCTGGCCGATTTTTTGGCCAGTGTGCGTGTGGCTAGCTTTCTCGAGCTCCACCAAGAAAGCCTCGGCGTGCGGGGCCAGCGAGCCAAACTCGGAAACGGCGAAAGGAACAAAGCGAAGCATGCCGACGGCGTTTCGGACACCGCCGTCATACTTCTGGATTGCGTGGCGCTCTGCAGCCCGCAAATCAATCGTTGGATCCGAGCTTGCTTGACACGCCGAGGATAGGGGCATTGGTGGTATCGACAGCAACCGTGTTCCCGCGGATACCGCCATACCCAAATGCAAAAAGCCCAACATCGGCCGGCCGGCCGTCGCTGCCCTTCGGAAGAGAAACAATCACCGACGGGTCCGTGTGGATGTGGACACCCACGCCCAGCGCGGACTTCACGTCGTGGCAAATGTCGGAAAGGCCGTGTGCCGCCCATCCACTTGTGTGCGGCGTGATTGGAGTCGCCCCCAGAGCAACGTGCCACGTGATCAGCGTACGCGACCGCCCAAGTTGAAGGAGTGAAATCCACGCCAACATCCTCAAAACGGGCCAGCATACCTTGTACCGAGAAGGAGCAAAAAGCACAAGCGCGCACTGTGAGATTCAGATGTGACATGCGGGTGACGAAGCACTACCGTACCGGTACCACTATTATCCGTGAAAGCTGCTGCTGGTGGCCGCATGTCCATCCAGTTACGTGCGAGTACATCCGGCGTTATTGCCGGCGGGCGATAAATCCTTTTTGTAATCATTGTGGTAGTCGTACATGACGTGTGATGTGTTACATGGCACTGAAGTATAAGGTGCGAGGTTGTCCGTGTAGTACCGGGTAGTACGCGATATATTTATTAAGCCGGTACCGGGTATCTAGTACGAACCCGGGCGCGATGACGAGTCGTCTTGTGGATAACTATCTACGACTATTAGTACATGGGAGCGCAAATCGCAGCCGTACTATTCGGCTAGGGGCCTGCCCGCCGTCCGATCAAAGGTCATCAGACGGGCGGTTTGGCTGCCATGTTTTGCCAAAGAGTGCTCACGTTACCTGAATATTTGCGAGGGGGGGGAGGGGGGGGGGGGGGGGGGGGGGGGGAAGCTACTGCTTGTTCTTGTTCTTGCGTGCCCGGGGGACCCGCCTCGACCTCGCTGCCTCCGCCTCCGCCTCCGACTCCGCGACCGTCAGTTTCTTACCTGGGCGCTTCTTCACTGGCCTCTTCCGCTTCTTGTCGGAGTCCGACTGCTTCTTGTCGGCGGCGTTCATCCAGCACAGCTCCTTCTCAGTTACGGGTGGGCGGGGCAGCGGCGCGTCCGGAGGGAGAACGGCGGCCGTCAGTGTCTTCACCACCCCGGGAGGCTGTGCCGTCGACGACGCCGCCATGAACTTCATTGCCTTGGCGTCGGGACGCCCCCTGTGCCCGGACGCCAACAACAAGCCACATTCGTTTTGCCTCCAAGCGGCTGAGGACGCGGCCTCCTCGGCCACCACGAGTTGCGCCGCTGGCACTGTGGAAGCCTTGGGGTTTAGGTGGGCCTTACGGCGCTCCCGGACGAACCTGCGCGCGGCACAAGTTAGCCACGAGTAGGTGCGTGCTTATGTGGTGGGTGGAGTGTTTTGTTGCGTGCCCACCTTGTCACGCGTTTCCTCATGTCTTTCTCGTCCCCCTCGATGCCGGCGGCGCGGACACGCGAGACAACAAGGCCCGCCGCCCAGTCAGGGGCAACAACCTCGCCCAACGCACCTTGCACCGGCAAGTACACGTCGTCATCATCTCGTGGCCATACGGCCTGGATCTCTGCACGCATGACAGTGATGGTGTCGGTGCTGGCGCGCGACCTTGTTGAGGAGGACGAGGCAGCCCCAGCAGCGCTGGAGGGGTCCGTGATGCCGGTGCGATCTGCGGGCGTGACATAGAAGGCCAGCACCCCCTCTGGCAGCGTGTACTGCGCGGCCTCGAGTTGTTGTCGCAGCGGCCCCCCGCCGGATTGGTTCCTAAGCCGGGCTGCAAACTCATGCAGAGGTGCGCCCCAGGAACCCTTCTTGGCGTCGTCTTCTGAGGGGTAGACCCGCAGATCTGTTGGTTGCGACTTTGCCGCGTGGGCAACCATTGTCTCCACGGACTGCGCCGCGAACACCAGGCATAAGGGCACCTCTGCACGGGTTTTCTTTGTGATAACGATGGATTTTGCCCGGGAGACGAGGTCTGCCATGGCGCTGTGAGCGGTGAAACCGGGGGGGGGGGGGGGGGGGGGGGGGGCGAGGTGGATAAACTAACACCCAGTCGACGACCACCTTCCGGGGCAGTCAACGACACAGCGGAGGCGAGGAGCAACGCGCCACTACTATTGGTATGCACGTATTGTGAAGGGCTAGTCGGTGCGGCATTGTGTCGGGGTAATTTCGCAGTGTATATGTTGAAGCAGCACGGCGTAATGAATACGTGGTTTCACCGAGTGAATCCGGGATAATATATGCGGTAGGGCGCGCGTGTATATGTGCGCGACGAATGTGCGCACCGGTGTGCAGCAGCGGTGTGCACGACATGTAGGGGCGGAACGGGTGAGTGTCCGCCGCTCCACCCAGCGCCGCAAAACCCCGTGCGTGGGCACCCAAGACCCCCCCCCCCCCCCCCCCCCCCCCCCCCCTCCCAAAAAAAAAACCTGCCGCCATGTCAAACAGTGTTAATTCCCCCGAGCTCCTCGTTGAGGAAGATGCGACGACGAGGTTGCAAGCCTACCTCGAGCGGTGGCTACAGAATGGTGGTACCTATGACCCCGTACGCCTGAAGCTGTGGAGGCTTCTCGGAGAAGACGCCGCGGAGACCTTGCTGAGATTGTTTCCTAATGCGGTCCCGACGCCAAACCCGGCTCTGAACGCTCCCGGGCTGCTAGAGGTGGGTTTGTTGTCGCACATCGCACAAGACATGGTTGGGTTCAGCGAAGGACGCGGCGGAGCGGAAGGGCGGGGGTACAAACGTCGTGGTTCTGAGCATGGTGTCCGGGAACGAGGCCTATCTGCGCAGGAAGTTGTTGGGAGAGGGCGATAGCATTGGGCAGTGGGAGATGGACGTGCGAGCACAGCAAGCAGCCTTCCAGCGGGCCCGTTGCTTCCAGAACCCTCCCCCGGCGGCCCAGCCCTTATCGGACGTGCGCACCTTCGTGATTTCGGTATGTGTCTCCATTCACCTCACTGCCTTGGTGGTGGACGCTGCGGAAACCGAGCCCCTAGTCTTCGACTCGATGATGAAAAAAGCCAACTCGCAGCACAGGCTGATCATGTCCATGTTCCGTGAGTTCATGACCCGGATGATGAAGTCGCCTGATCCGGGGGTGCGTGCCGGCTTGTGCTGGGAGAACGTGACACACCTCCTGAGAGTAGCGGAGGCGGAGGCTCGCACTATCCCCGTGGCGGTGGACCAGCGACAAGAAGACATTTGGACCTGCGGGTGGCGGGTGCTGTTCTTCATCTACTGCTTGCTGAAGTTGAAGCCCGAGGACGAGCGTCGCGCTGCACTGTTGAACGCGGGGACGTGCATAGAATTCAGCACGAAAGCCCTGGAAAGCTTTCGCAATAACGTTGTGCAGCAACGGAGTGCCCAGGACGGCGTCATCCATGCTCCTACTGACACGGACATCGTCCCCATGGACTTGTGTGTGCGGGTGGGCAAGCCCGAGGATGGCCTGCGACTGTTCACGCCCTGGGCTGCAAGGCGCATTGCCCAGGTCCGCCCCCCCGCCCCTACCTCTTGGCATGCAGCACTTGGCAAGTAGCATGCAGCGCTGACACACAGTGGGGGGTGAGCGCGTGCGTGGGCCATGCAACCCGCAGGTGCGAGGCTGGAAGTATGTCTCCATGGGGGCGACAGTGGCGCTAGTGGAAACAGTCCTGAACCAGGATCCGTCAAACCTCATCCAGCATGAGGCGGCCGCGGGGAAACCACCGGAGCCGGCGGTGAGGCGGGTAGATGAGGTTCGCCTGAAGGGATGCACGGGCATCCTCCATGCTCCAGATGGTGTGTTCTTTGCAGCGGCCGCGTTCAATACCGCCGGCGGCAATCGGCGTACCTCGAAGTGCAAACGGTGCGTGGCGGTTGAAGCTGGTCAGCGGCGCAAGTCTACCTAGAGGCTGAAAGGAGCGGGAGGTTCTTCGAGCGTGCCACCCGCCGTGCATGAAGGCGGCACCCCAATGGAACTGATATCTCCCAGCCAAGCCCTGCGGGCGCGTTTCATCGGCAACAAGCAGTTGCAATCGGGCCAGCCCACGCCGTTTAAGTTGGACCTGAGTGACGCCCATAAGACCTTGCTGGAGATGGCGATAGAGTGTCTGGTCAACATGCCAAGCAAGCAATGGAGCGAAATGGGCTTTGGCATTCAGGGCGGGCGCATCCAGGTGCACCCCCCCCCCCCCCCCCCTATAAACATGATGCCTTGCTGCTGCCGATGCCCGCCTTGGCTTGACGTGTGTATGCCCCTGACACCGACAGGTCATCCTGCCCCCGGAAGACATGTTGGACATTGCGGAGCACACGCAGGTGATGCCGTACGTTGGTGAAAAGGAGGGCAAAGTCGACCCGTGGAAGCTGTGGCATTGGGCAAGGAGTGCGCCAGAGACCTGTGTCGGCAAAAGGCCGAATCAGATGAAGAGGTGCCCCCCCCCCCCCCCCCCCCGCTCCCTTCAACCCCTGACCCGTGCGTCGCTTATTCTGAGCGTGTGCCTTGCAGGAAGGCCTTGTTTGCCGCCTTGCTGGAATTGCGGCGCGCTTTCGTGGCTGGTGCCGAGAAGGCCGGCGAGCTAGCACCAGGGTTTTGGTCGTGGCCGGTGATCGCGTTGCTGTTCACCCCGGCGGATGCCCCCGCTCAGATCACCCACATTGATGGGCAGGCTCCAAATCTGCAGGCCATCCTTGCATGCACGTGCCACTGCCGCCCCACTGAGGTGTACCGCGGGCCAGAAGTGAGCTTCACAGATGCCGTGAAGCACATTCGGTACCGGGTGCGCCCCCCCCCCCCCCCCCCCCCCCCCCCCCCCAGGCCGGTGGCGGGAGCGGGGGCGGGGGCGGGGACTGAGTGCCATCCATGTGTTGACATGAAAAGGGCCACGAGAATCACCGCCTCACGGAGAGGACGCTAGCGGAGACAGATCCGGGAGCTGCCAACTTCATCACGAGCCACAAGAACTTGATGCAGCCCCTGGAGGACTTGGAGCGTGGCATGGGTGTCCCCGAGGAGAACAAGCCCTACATGGAACAATACCATGGGTACATGTTTGGGTCGGACACGACGCACCGCGGGCCCGCGGGCGCCCCAGTTGACCAGCCCGGCGGTAAGCCATGTCTCAAGTGTCAGGGGCGTGGCAATGTCCGCTTGTACGGGCAGGGGCACCTTCTGGGACTGCCTGGCTGCGGCCGTGCGGACGACCCTACCCAGTACACGCCGTTCCTGGCAGCCTACAACGAGGCACTCTACCCACACATCACCCCCCGCAGTGATGCTGCGGAGAAACGCAACCACGAGTTGGCGGCGCAGTATGTGGCCCACTTTGGGGCTGATGCTGTGTTGCCAAACCATTTGTACAGTGACGAGGACTACGCCAGCATCCATGCCAGAGCGAAGGAGCTGCGGCTTGTTGTTGAGGCTGCGGCTCCTGCCGCTGCCGCTGCCGCCTCCATCCCGCCGTAGACGATCGGGTCTGGCAGCACCGCCCGTGCATGTAAATAAGCGACAATGGATCACGTCATGCTCCGGTTGTACTCCTACACTTCCTCCACTTTGGCGGGGGGGGGGGGGGGGGTCCTGTCCTTATTACTTGCTGGATATGGAGGTCACCGGGCACATCGCGTGGTTTCGGAGTAGTTCATGCGCGCCTCCTGCGCCACAACAAAGACCATAGCTAGAGGGGATCGAAATTATTCTAATAAACTCGACCTCTATAGCGACTACCGCTGCCGCCACCACGACCACCACGCTTGCCGCCGTTACCACCACCACCACCACCACCACTAATGAGATTATAAGACCACCTCCGCGTGCGTTGGCGGAAGCCCGATTTTTCCTTAAGAATATAGGGCTTCGTCAGCTTCATAGCTTTACGAGCTCTTTCTTCAGGGGAGAGAGTCATATTTGGGCCGTAGATATCGTCATCTCGACCCACGCCACATGTCGGCAGTATCGGAGGAAAACTTGTGCCGGAGGCACAGAATCATGGCTTCTTCGTATGTGGTACGAAGCATATTCTATAGAAAGTCAGGGACGATCCACTCCGAAGTGGACGACTTCGCCTCCTCTACAGGAATAGGGGGCTTCGCGGGAATCTCCTTCTTCATATCAAGATGTGACTGAATCATGGCATCATAGAGCTGCCAAAGTTATATAAAAGACGAGCGCCGTGAACTGAAACTGTTGGGTGCGGAAAACTCGAGTTTTACCATTGTTCTTCTCCTTGAATAAACCCTCAGGAGAATGGGAAAGATCCCGAGGAAGCAGCTTAGAGTCGCTGCCGAACTCGTCGCCGTCGTCTACGGAGTCGTCGTCCTGCTCCCCGCTCCGAGCGCGTTTTGAGCGACGAGTATATTAGTAGAGGAGCCTCCGCCTTATTGCCTTTGGCTCCCTTCGGAACCCCGTTGGCCTCCTCGCCCTTGAGGATGAAAGCGTCCAGGGGCGCCCCCAACGCAGTTTTGCGGGCGGTGTAGTTGTCGATGAGCATGCGGTAGTGCTCACGAGATCTCTCCTTCAATAGAGAGTAGCAGCTCCTCGGCATACTTGATAGAGTCGCGAGAAGCCTCCTTGATAGCGTCCTCTAATTAATACGCGTCTATGGAACGGGGCGCCCTCCTATAACGGCCAGCCTCGTCGTGGTCATTCCTCCTGGCACAGATGAAGGGAGGTACTAGCTAGTAAGAAGATGGATGCAAGTAGCAGCAATGAAGCGGTGGAAGCGGGTCATGGTGCTCAGACTGGTGACTGATCGAAAGAACAGACGTACATCAGAGCGCTGGTACAAGCACGACGAGAGAATGTGCAATCATCCTGACAGCAGCCGCATGGCTACGACATCACGGAAAACCGAAATGCCGGTCTCCAGCTGTACACTCCGCATGCTTCGTACATCTACAGCAGGTACCGGTGTAAGGACACTGCGCAAAACGCACCAGGCACTGGGTACCCACATGGGGATTTGTGTGGTACATATCCTTACACTCCACCCCCCCCCCATAGGATGGAGGACTTCCTCCAGCAACTTTTCGGCTTGGTTTCGGTGGCGATCCGCATTCGCCGGGTCGTCCAACATTGCGGGATATTATATCATATTGTATGTTTCTCCGCGGGATCGAACCCGGATCTGCGTGCGTAGAAGCACCAACTGTAAGGATACTGCGCAAAACGCACTAGGCACTGGGTACCCACATGGGGATTTGTGTGGTACATATCCTTACAACCTGTAACTGTAAATCCTTACATCGACGAAAACGCTCAGTTTTGCCTCGTAGCCTCGTTGGTCGCTACTTTTTATACGAGTGATGTGAATACCGGCTTTACGAGTACACGGATATTAGTCGCTAACCCCGTTCGTACCATGAACGAGCACGCGCGCGAAAGGACGAGGGTTCGCCCGCCTGTTCCTGCCGCCGCGGGAACCTGACATGCACGCCGCCGACCATACAACAGGGGCGTGGATTGTCACTCACTCTGTCAACTGTACCCCCTCGTGCATACACTGGCGGAGACAGAAGAGGTGTCGTCGCCACAACCTCCGGACACCCCTGACCCCTGCGATCCAGGCCTCGGTATCTGACGACGCGAGGCGGGCGGGTAGCTGCGGCGCCTCTGGCGCGGGCGCGGGCGCGGCAGCGCCTCCCGGACGGCTTGCGAGCTCTCGTACCATTTTGCTGCAGCGAGCAACCGCCTTCATATTTTAGAGGTGCAGCTCGGGGCACTGCTTAGCTCCGGGGCTTGTGAAACGAGGTGCCGGCGCTTGCAGCTGGTGCGCACTCGCCATGGGTTGCGCCCCGAGCGCGGACCGCGGCATGGGCTTCATCGCGGAGTATCAGCAGGCGCAAATAAAGAAGCACCCAGAGCTGGCCGACCAGGTGCGGGGAACCGCCGCCGGCGATAGTGCGGACGGGCAACCCGACGCTCTTTTATGATCTTGGCGGCTCCGCAGGCTCTTTGGAGTCAAACGCTACAGATCCGATACTGACCAGGCCACGGCGAGTGTGCCTGCGTGTTTTTTTTTGGGGGGGGGGGGGGGGGGGGGGGGGGGGGATGGCTTGGCGTTCACCCACTGCCCTGCGCCCGATAATCTCACGCTCCTGCTCGGTTTCCTGCTGCAGTATGCCCCCGCCCTGGTGATCCCTGCCAAAGCAAGGCACGTCGCCATAAATGAGAAGGGCGACTTGGTGGGTGAGGCAGCGGAGAACAAGGGCGACTGGTTGGAGCAGCGCCGTCTGGCGCGGGTACAGAGCCTGGATAAGGGCGCAGAGCTGGCGGCAAACCCCTCAGGCAGGGGTCTGGTCAAATTGCCGTCCCTGAAGAAGGCATTGTCCCTGAAGAAGTCAAAGTCAAATGCAAAGTCCATCCCGGAGGACGACCCCTTTGCCAGTGACGGCGATGAGGATGAGGAGGAGGAGGGCCATCCATTTGTGAGTACCCCCGATGCACTGATAGAGTGGGACAGGGCGGGCCGTCCACGGCTTGCGCCTGGCTGTTGTGTCATCCTACCCATACCTACCATTCAGCAGTAGACGCCAAACGCGCGGCAACTTGTACCCACCACCTGCCGGGCTTGCCCTGCTCCACCCGCGAACATCCGGCACCTTTCCATACGCTGTTTCTACTCTTTCCCCAAGGGCAAGCCAGCAGTTACATGCGGGCACGGTTACCACTCTCTGTCTCACATAGCCCCCCCCCCCCCCCCCCCTCCTTCCCTTCTTCCACCTCTCTCTCCTGTTCACGCCATTGCACGATCGCACAATCAGGCTGTGCATGCTGTCATGTTAGGAGCACATCAGAGCCCACCCAATCCACTCTTCATGCTTCCCCCTTGCTCTTGCTCCCAGACGACAGTATACTCCGCAATGCTTACGACCCGTGGGGATGCGTGCATGAGGTGGCTGAGATGGCGTTGTGCGCCTTGTTGGCCGCTGGTGTTGGCAGGCAGGAGGCAGGGCGTTTGCGCGCGTGAACAGCAACAAGGCGGCCTTCAGCAGCAGCCGCAGCGCCGAGAAGCTCAACATGCACGTCAAGACGGCGGGCGCCTTCCTGGGCCGCTTGCAGAGCGTCAAGCGCATGAGCTCCGTCAACGACGGGCTGGGCGGTGCGCCGCCGCCCATCCTCAAGGCAGCGGAGCTGCAGGAGGTGCCGCCGATGGCAGGGCGGGGCGTGACGATCGCGTGGCTGAACTCCTTCTACGGCCATTGCCGGGATCGCTTCAAGGCGAACGCGGACTTCACCACGCGCGACGTCGCCGAGTGCGTGGTGTTTCCGGTCACCGTGTCGCAGCGCGTGCCGTATGTGGCGGTCCCCGGCGTAGCGGTAGCGCCGCCGGAGTGCTACGTCATCCACGCATGGGACCGCCCCTTTAAGGAGTTAGTGTACTGCCTGCGAAAGCGGTTTCAGCGCGACCCGTCCCGGGCGGTGTGGCTCGACCTTTTTGCCGTGCCGCAGCATCGCACTATGGCGGGCGACGGGGGGCCCGGCGGCCAAAACGACGACGACGAAGACGAGACATTTTCCATGGGCGGCCAGACGAGCGAGTTTTCCGACGCCGACGACGCTGCCCTCGACAACACCGAACACCGGAGAGCCGCCCGCGATCGGCAGCTGGAGCGCAACCCTACGCAGATAGTCGGCCACGTGATCAAGGCAACTGAGTACGCCATGGCTGTGGTCGACAGCGACTTCAGCGTCGCCAGCCGATCCTGGGGGCTGCTGGAGCTGCACACCGCCGCCAGCGAGAGCAAGCTGGAGCTGGCCCCCCACCTGCTCGACCGCTCCGCCGCCCCGAGCCTCATCGCCGCCCTACGCGGGCTGAGCCTCGCGCAGTCCTCCGCGACGCATGCGGGCCACCGCGAGGAGATCCTGGACCTGCTCGAGCTGCGGGCCGGCCCGGAGGCCAAGTTTGCGGAGGCCCTGCGTGCGGAGCTGCTAGCGCTGACGCCGGTGATGGTGCGCCGCATACAGCGCACCGCGGGCGCGACGCCGCTGGATGCGGCCGAGATAGCTTCCCTGGTGGGCCTGGTGATGCGGGCGCTGGGGCGCGCAGGGGCGGCCGAGCGCCAGCTCGCGGAGGCACTGGAGCTGATGGAGGCCGCAGTCGGGCCGGACAGCGCCGAGTTGGCTGCGCCGCTAAACGCGCTCGGCACCTTGAAGCGCGAGAGCGGCGACCTGCCTGGCGCGGAGCGTCTATTTCGGCGAGCAGCCCGGATCGCGGAGGCCGTCTTTCGGGGCCGATGATGCGGCGACAGCGGTGTCATTTCTCAACTTGGCCGACGCAAACAAGATGCGGAAGAACTACGGCGACGCCACCGCGGCGTATCGGCGCGCGCTCAACGCGTCGGGGCTGCTGCCTGCCGACCGCGTCGCGGGAGCTGCGAGCTTTGCGGATGTGCTGATGGCGACGGGCGATCGCGACGAGGCGACGCTGGTGCTCATGCGGGCGCTGCAGGCGGTGGAGGCGCTGCCGGAGGGTCCGGAGCGCACGATGGTGCTCCCTGCGGCGCTGCTCGAGATGGGCAGCCACTTCCATGCGACCGGGGACAACGGGCCAAAGGCGGAGCCGCACCTGCGGCGCGGCCTCGACCTGGCGGAGGAACCCGCGAGTAAGAACCTGAACAGGGAACCGAGTAAGAACCTGAAAGAGACGGCGCAGAAGCTCGCCAAGACCCTGGGGCAGGTGCTGAAGGCGAAGGGCGATGTACAGGGTGCCGAGGCCATGTTCCGGCGGGCGCTGACGCTGCGGGAGGAGCTGCTGCCGGCGCAGCACCCGAACATCGCCTCCTCTCTGCTGCACGTTGCCAACATCGTGAAGGCTGGCGGGCGATACTCTGAGGCGCAGGGCCTGTACAGCCGCGCGCTGGCCATTCTGGAGAAGGCGCTTGGGCCGAGCCACGTGGACGTGGCCTCCCTGCTCATCAACCTCGCCGCGTGCATCCAGCACTCGCACGGAGACCTGCACGAGGCGAAGGGCATGTATGAGCGCGCTCTGGCCATCCGCAAGGCCGCTCACGGCGGCGACCACGTCGATGTCACCAAGCTGGAGCAGGTCATTGCTGACTTGCGGGCGGAGGGGATGCGGTAGCGGGCGGGGGAGACTTATGGGGGGGCTTCTTGCCGCAAGGGACGGTGCTGCAGACTTGCAGGCTGATGTAATTAACTATGCCAATAGCGCAAGCCAATCTTACTATCCATGACTGCATGAAGTGGATGGGGAAGTGGCCTGCATTCCGGCCAATGCCAATTGATAGCGTTGTGACAACATCCCGGTGCCTACTGTGTCATCGTTGCTGGCGCTAGTCGACGCACACTGCTGCCTGTCATCTACTGTCTCTGATACATATCATAGCGCGACTACTGATGAGCAGCAGCATGCCCAGTAGTAGGAGCACATCAAGGCAGCCACCATATCATACACAGTCGCCATCGTCATGATGCTGTTTCGTAGTCATCATCGCCGTCGAGGGTATTCGTATCAGCAAGCCGGCCTTGCTCTTCGTACATTGTTACCGCAGGCGCTGCCGCGCGTGTTGCATAAATAAAGGCCCGATTACGACTGCTCTTCACCGCCGACTTCGTGTAGTCGCAATACAACATTCGTTGGTTTCGGAGCCACATGAGCTCCGAAACCATTTATGAAATGACAGGACAGCTGCTCCGAAACCGAGCTGCCGACATAAACTTTTTGGTTACAGGGAGCGCCGACATCGAGCGCAGGCTACGGCTACGTGCGCGCGCGCTGGTCGGACAGGCGGAACGCAGCTTGCGCCACCCGCGCGCAGCTGGCGCGGGGGCGCCGTCTGACGCTACCGTACCGCGGCGGGTTCGGAAGGTTCACAACGATGACATTGCCGGCGTTGAGCTGTAGTGCCTCCTCACGGACCTGCTGGAGCGCTGCACCGCGAACTACCCGGCGGCTCTCCCGCTCTCGCGGGTATCGGCCCGACGGCGCGGGAAGTAGTCCCTCAGGGAGGCCGAGGCGGCGCCAGCGGCCGGCACAAGCGCCCGTCCTGCCGCGACGGCGCAGCGGACTTGTCGCCCCGTGCTGCGCCAGCTCGAGGGTATCAGCAGAAGCAAACGCCGGGATGGGGCAGTACAGCCTGTGGATCGAGCCGACAGGCCAACTCGCGGAGCAGCTGCAGGCGTGCCCCCGCCCCCTTACCCTCTCCCCCTCCCCAAGCCCACCTGACGTTGCACGCCCGCAAGCCTGCAGTAACCCACGATTCATAACGTGGTGCTTTTCATAAGAGCAGCAGCCGCTGCCCGTATTGACCCGGAACCTGCCAGGCGGAGATCGAGCGGCTGCGCGCAGAGCACAGCGGCCCGTGCTTCGCCCCACATGTGACGCTGGCGGCCTTCACCGCGGAGGACGACGCGGCTGCGGAGGCAATTACAGCTAAGCTGGTGGCGACGATGAAGGTGACCTCCCCCCCCCCCCCCCTCCCCCCCCCCCCCCCTTCCCGCGCGTGCCCACTTTCTCCCTGCCTGCTGCACTGCATGTGCAGTGGCGGGCATACAAAAGAAAGCAGTATCGCCCAGCACTCAGAACATCCTTGCGCACAAGCTCAACAGCTCAATGGCGTGAAGGGATTGCATGCCTCCTATCCATGCATCAACGGCTGTCCTCACGACGCTGAACTGTTGCCACAGTCTCACCCGTGGTGCCGTTGCCGTACAGCCGTACCACCTCACCTTCATTGACGTCAGCTACGGCGCCATCTTCCACCAATGCGTCTTTCTGCTCTGCGCAAAGGACGCAGCAGTGATGGACGCCGCGGCAGCCGCGAAAGCCGCGCTGGGCCTGCCGGAGTCGCCGTACATGCCGCACCTGTCCCTGCTGTATGCGGACATCGACGAGGCGACCAGGTGTGCCCCCCCCCCCCCCCCCCCAGACACCCAAGGATCCCTTCCAATGGGTGCTCACTGTGCCATGGCATGTGGCCTGCTCTGCCGCCCAGAGCGCAAGTTGCGGGCGAGATGCAGCAGCGGCTGTACGGGGAGTCCCAGGGCTACGACACGCTGCTGGTGGAGACGGGTTTCCAGGCCTCGGGCATCGCGCTGTGGCGCACCGACGGGGAGGACCGGTCGCTGGAGAGCTGGACACGGCTGGGGCGCTTTGCCTTTGGCGGTGCGGCCTGATGCGTGCGGCGGCAGACGGGCGGGCGCGGGGGCGTCCATGCCCGGGCTGGGGACATGCCTAGCCTGCACACCGTGGCCTAGCTGGGTGGGGGGCAATACGCCACTCCGGCGACCAGAGGAGTTCTGTAAGTCCTCACCCATCAGCGCTGTTAAGCTTCCAATGCATTTGCCCATATCTGTGCATTTCCGATACGGCCCCTGCATGCCCTACTGCCTGTCTACCTACACCAGAGGTTCAGCCAAGCACACCCTGCCATCCACAGCTTCCCTCTCCCTCGCTCCCTCTCCCGCCCCGGGGCGGCTGACTTTCCCGCGCATGCTTCGCCTCACGAGGGTGGCTTGAGGCCCTCGCCCCCGTCGGCTGGCATCCTGGAGAGCACTCTGCTGCAGATACCGAGCAGATATCTGGAGCCAAGTCCATCCTGGCCGAGTGTTGACCCCGCACCGCCAGCCACAAGCAGCCTTCACTCGCATTACTGCCACTCTACAGGGTCGCTCCGCACCTCTCGGAATCCATACAAGGCACCGGGCTACCACTGTGAACACATGCTCGCCAGTTCACGTATTTACATACTCCCAACGGCCTGTGGCGAGCTGGGCCCTTTGCTGTCTCTATATGTACATGTCCCCGGGCTGCTCGCCGTGGCTGCACGCATTTGCGCGTGTGCTGCCGGCGGACTGGCTGCCCCTCCGTCCCAGGCGTGTGGCTTCAGGCAGCTGCTGCCTGGAGCCTGGTGCCGAACCAATGCGCCCCCCCCCCCCCCCCCCTTCGACCACCGGAGCCCCGTCACCGCCAGGTGTGCCCAAACACCGCATCGAAGAGCTGCTCCCGTGCGCGCTCCTGCTTCTCCTCCAGCTCGGCTACGCTCATGGCCGCCTGAGGGACAAGGGCGGCGATGCGCGGCCGTGGCGCACGGCCATCAGCGGGGAGCGCGGGTGGCCTCCCACTTGGAGGTGACTTTTTGCGTGGTACAGTAGAGGGAAGATAGGGGCGCAGCTCTGAGCTCGGCAGGAAGCGGATTGCGGGAGGACTGCCATCTGCCGCGGCTGCTGCCAGTGCTCCTACCTGCTGGCATTCCTCCTCCGCCTGACGGTGCTGCTCCGAGGCCGCCACCCACTCAAAGCCATTCTGTGCGCCAGGGTGAGCGCAGCTGTCAGGATCAGAGCCTTGGCGAGGATTCCATTTCGCCAAGCCACACCGACCCCCCCCCCCCCCCCCCCCCCCGCCCCCTTCCCCTACGGCGCCCTCTGTCCCTGGAGGCGTACCTACCTGCGCGTACTCCCGCTGCACCGAGTCCAGCTCGCGCCGCACGCGAATCATGCCGTTGGTGTAGTGCCGTGTGGTGGCGGCCTTCTCATAGTCCCAGACCGACTGCGGTACCGCGACGGCGGGGTACAGATGCTTCACCACCTGCCGGGCAGCGCTGCCGCCGTCAGGGGATCGGTGGCACTGCGGCCAACGCCTCGTTGGCGTTGCTGGCGCGCTATGGGCCTAACAGCTGCTGCTGCAGATAGCGATCCCAGGCAGTCAGCCGCACCTCTGCAAACTGCAGCTGTTTGGCCGCTCGCCGGCTCTCGCGCTGCCAGGAGGTGACGTGATGAGCCAGAAGCGGCACCATGCTCTTGTGAAGCAGCCTGCACACAGAAGGCCAGTCACCTCGGGTACACCATAAGGCTGAAGGCGGAAGCGGTTATATCCAATGCACAATTCGACGCGGCGCCCTACGACGCGCCGTGCGTCGGGCGCCAACGAGGTAGGCGGGACTCACTTGCTGTGTGCCGCTTGCGCCGCCCCCTCCCGGGCGCTGTCGAGGCGGTGGCGCTCCTCGCCCAGCTGCGCCCGCAGCAGCCGCGACTCGTCCATTAACTGCGCGGCCGCGCATCAACGCGACGCACTCAGCGCGGCGCCACCGGCACAGCAAGCGGCTCGTCGAGACAGTACGCCCCCGTCGGGTGGCACCGGCTGCCATTGCACACCTGAAACAATCGCTCCTCTCTGCCCCAGCCTCGAGCCTCTGTGCCGCTGCCAGCGGCTGTGGCCGCCTTCATCTCCCTGTTATTTTGGTGAGTCCGTCCGCACTGAGTCCGCCCGCGGCGCCCTTTACTGTTATTCTATATCCCGCCACAGGTATGCCTGGTTTGTTGGATGTTGGGGGGGGGGGGGGGGG
Source organism: Tetraselmis striata (assembly GCA_006384855.1). Taxonomy (NCBI): domain Eukaryota; kingdom Viridiplantae; phylum Chlorophyta; class Chlorodendrophyceae; order Chlorodendrales; family Chlorodendraceae; genus Tetraselmis; species Tetraselmis striata. The sequence continues at coordinate 110,205 of VCJN01001821.1, forward strand.
GGGGCAACGATGGCGCTACAGTGGCTGTTACGGTGGCTATAGTGGCGCTACGGCGTCTGCTTATTTTCTGTCCGTACAGCCTTCCGTACCACTCTGCACTAAGCCCGCATCACCAGCACCATAAGTGGCAAGTTCACGGCCGCCCCGCGAGTTCACAGACCACGTAGCAGTTGCTAGTCGCACGGTGTGGCTGACTTGGACTCACCCTGTTGATGGCAGCCGGCGTGGTCAGCTTCGGCCGCGAATGGTGACAAGATGCCGGTTGGTTACCGACACCAGTAGCAGTTTCTGGCCGCGCGGCGCGGTGGCGTGCTGGAGCGGGCGGAATTATAATCCTTAAGTACATTATTAGCCGCTGATGTGAGGCCGCCGCTCTATATGCGTGGCGCGGATTATTAAACCAGCAGGTATCGCGTCTCGATATGTATAGATGATTTATCCTTAATCCTGCTTAGTTATTAGCGACTAGTGATTGCATGAGCTAGCAGCAGAAGGCGATATTAGGAAATCACCCTAAAAGGACAATCAGAAAGGTCCTTAAATTAGTTAGTCGTCGCTACCGGTAAGGATTGCATGCTAAAGAATGCTGCTGAGTATTGCGGCGCGGTTGGGGCCGCGGAGATATACGTCCTTGTAAGGATTATATTCGGTACGTTGTAGTCCTTGGAGGTACGGTACCAATAAAATCGCTACTCGTACCGGTACAGGCCGGTAATTCACACAACCGGTACAGGCCGCCAGGGTAGGCCGTTGGTCGTCGCCGCACGAGACGCCGCCGGCTGTGGCCTGGACGTGCGGGACGGGGTAGTGCCGGGCGCTGTACGGGGGGCGGAACACTGTCGCATGTATTAATCGCTACTTGTCGTCCGTACCAGTACCTTTTAGCCTTTTTGTAATTCACACCAGTACCAGTACTTGTCGGACATAGGGTCGTCAAGGATAATGAACGGGTACAGGTAGTGGCTAACACATATATATCAGCAGGTAGGTCCAGATAAGGGCGAACGGGAATGCAATGAACGACGGGTATCTACCCGGGTATGCTCGCGTGGTTATCCGCGAATTTATATTTCTGTAATATATCCACCGTATACCGCCCGTAGTCATCACATGCCTCGTAGCGCTCGCGTCGCATGAAGGGGCGCGCGAAATCGTCCCGACGGCCAGCTCCTCTACGTCCAGCCCCTCTACTTGCCACCGCTAAGCCTGCAGCCCGCGGTAGCCCAAAGGCACGACGTTTGGCAACCGGGCCCTCGTAACCCTGGGCGTTACGCCACGGGATAGGAGTAGACAGACAACAGCCCGTCTGGACGGCTGCCGCACATAATAGTTGGTACTATCGTACCAGTATCGACGGCGCCCGCCCACCCGTTGGTCGGCGCCTCTCTGCGTAGCGCCCCCAACCCTTGCCCTACGAGTAGTAGCCGATTTGGCGCCCCTGTGGCGCGCGGGGAGGGGGGGGAGGGGAGGACATTCGCGCATGCTGATGTCTCGTCAACCTGCTTGGCGGAGTTAGCGAAGGCCGAAGCGGGAGGCTCCGCCCAAGTGGCGGCTTTGTCCTTTGGGCGGTTGCCCCTGCCGACCAACCGGGCTGCCGACTGTGCGCGATGGATCTCGCGCTCACGTGAGCCCCCCCCCCCCCCCCTCCCCCCGCCCCCCCTCCCGACCCGTCTTCCACCCGGGGTAGTGCTGAACCCCCCTCTCCCCCCCCCCCCCCCCCGGTCTCGCCTACCCGGTGTCGACGGGGGGCGCCGTGCAGCATCTTCTTCGCGGTGTCGATGGGCGCCGTGCTGGTGGTGGCCGTGGCGCTGGTGGTAATCATGCCCAACGCGCACACCGACTGGCTGGTGAAGCTCGACGCCTGCACCGCTTGGTGCGCCTGCCCGTCCACCCCGCATTCAATTTAACCACATCCCGGCATTCCACGATGCCAGGGGGTGTGGAAAGGGAGGGGAAGGGGGGCAGGGGGCGGGGGCGGGGGAGGGCGGGTGATGTGGTAGCTGGGCAGCGCAGCAACATCTACTGAGCCGACGGCGCCTTGCAGGGTAACTGCGTTGTCCACGCTGGTGCTGGTGCCCATCGACGTAGCGGGGGCCATCCACACCGGCTGGTACAAGGCGCACCATGACCAGATGCTGGAGGTGCTTTGGGCCGTCTTCTTCTGGTGCCCCCCCCCCCCCCCCCCCCCCAACCACCACCACCACCAAGACACACTCTAACTCCACCCAAGGGACGTGAGCCAGTGACGGGCCGGCGCACATGCACCCTACCTCCCAGGCAGGAACTGGCAGGTGCCGCCGGTGAGTCTTACTGCTCTCACTGATTCCCGCCCGGGCTGCCGATGCCGCGCAGGAACGGCCTTCTCATGCAGATCACCCTGCTCCCCTTCCACCAGGTGCGCCTTCACTGCCTGGTTGACTGACCGGTGCGCCTGCTGCCTGCTGCGTGTGCTCACATCTGCGCCCCCTTCCACCCCCTGGCCCACCCCCCTGCCCGCCCCTGGTGTCTGCAGGAGTGCGCAGACTCCGGCGGGCTGACCCTGATGGACCGCGTCACGTACAGCCTCACCAAAAATCTGCTGCTCTACATGGTGGGGACGCCCGGCTGCCCCCCACCCCGCAGTGCCCGCCCGGTCGCCATGCATGAACCCCGCTCGGTCCGCCTGAGCTGACAGTGCCCGCCTCCGGCTGCCGCAGGTGCTGCTGGTTGGGGGCGGCACCGCGGCAGGCCTCACCATCCTGAGCGGCCAGCAGATCCAGTGGCACTGGTGGATCTCGCTGTTAGCAGCCACCGGCAACGCGATTGGCTTGTTCCTGGGCCTGCTTCTCATGTCGTACGGCATGGTGGAGATCCCAAAGCGCCTGTGGTACCTCTCCAACCTGCACGCCATCCACCAGTCCATGTACCACCGCGTCGGCGTCAACCACGCCAATGCGCTGGAGGCCAAGAGGTGCGCGCCGGCCAGGCGGAAAGCGGTGGCGGTGCACGGCGGTGGTGGTGCCGTATGGGACGGCCCGGGGGGGGCTCTTGCCTGCAGGGGGACAGGCAACGGGGGCCAGGGTTGAGTGGCCTGCCGTGGGGCGCGCGCTGCAGGGAACTCCTCAAGTGCCAGCGGATGGCCGCCAACGCCAACCGCCTCTTCCGTCGCACTGATCCCTTGAAACGGTGCACCCCGTCCCACACTGCCCGCCCCTTCCCCATTCCCTTCCTAATGCAGCTCTGAGCGCCGGGGCGGTGCTTTTTCTGGGCTGTGGGTGCAGGCATGTGGAGGGGATCGAGGCGATGGCGCGGCACGCGCTGCCGCCCCCGGATCCGCTGGACCTGGGCGAGGCGGAGGTGGAGCTGAGCGAGGATGCGGATGTGGACTACGACTTTCTGAGCCGAGGGGAGCTGGCGGGGTGCGCCTGCCCGCCACATGGCCCGCATGGCCCACCCGACCCACTCTGATGCTGGCGGATGGCTGCTGCCCCCCCTATTCTCGCACTTGAGTGCCTTCCGGTGCCCACTGCATTACTTGTGTATCCCTGCGCCTCTACTATTCCCACCATATTGATGGGTATCTCTAGCAGCTCCCCAATTGCGCCGCGGATAAGCAGTGCCAAATACCGCTGCATGGGGCGAATTTGGTGCTGCCCCTCCGCAGGCGGGCATACTTTGCCACTCCCATCATTTCATTGACATTGCTGGTATGTATATGATATATCGCGGTCAGGTGATGCCCTTTTAGACCCTCCCAACCCCTCCGGACTGGGCGCGTTAAACCATACCACACAATGTGTTATATCGCGCACATCTGCGCCCCTGGCAAGCAGCATTCTCTCCCCGCCCATGAAGGCGGCGCGCCTTCCGTTCCCTGGCATTCGCTGTTGGTAATTTGTGCGCCGGCCGGCGGGGCTGCCAGGCTCAAGCGCAAGGTGCGCAGCGCCATCGAGGAGTGGGAACGCTGCGTGGCGCGCTACACCGAGGCGGCGCACAGGTACGTGGAGCTGGAGGACGTGCTGCACAACAGCGACCGCGAGGGGATGCGCTTCCAGTCGAGCGCGCCGCGCCGTGGCGACGAGGTGACGGGGCTGGCCGCCTCGCTGGCGGGGCACGGGGAATGGTGGTGGCGCTGCCGGATCAAGCCGCTCCTGTTCCGCGCCGGAGCGCTGCTCACCGGTGGGGGGCCGCTCCCACTCACGCTGTCTGGTCCCCGCTACCTCCTTGCTGCTGCCTGTGCTCATGTCCCCGCGTAGTGTGTGGAGTCCGACTCATGGATCCCCCCCCCCTACCACCCCTTGCCTCTTGAACCCTCTTTCGCAGGCCTCCTGTCGCTGGGCATTGTGGTAGCGGAGGCGACCATCTCGCCGCTGTTGCCCAACCTGTCCATCTTTTCGCAGCTGATGCAGAACGACGCCGGGCTGCTGCAGACCATGCTGGTCTGCATGTTCAGCTTGGCCTACCCTGTCATCTGCGCCTACTTCAGCCTCTTCCGCCTCGGGTGCCTCCCCCCCCCCTTACCCCCGTTCCTCACCCGCCTCCATGCAGCCTCCAGCGCGTACCTGCACAAGACAGACTGGGGTTCCGGGTCTCCATGGGATGTCTTACTCCCCCTCCCCCCCCCGGGGGATATGCAGGCAGACGCAGTACTTCATGCTGGTGCCGCGCCACACATCCCCGCACTCCCTGCTCATGCACGCCACGCTGATGTGCCGCTTCGCCGCGCCGCTCGCCTTCAACTTCATGATCGCCATCGCGCTGCCCTACAGCACCGACCCGGATGTGAGCTAGCTCCCCCGCGCATTCCTTTCCAAATGCCCCTTATCTGCCCCCCTCCACCCCCCCACCTCCCCACCCACACACACACAAAGCTGCTGACCCACTTCCCCCGTTCCCGCTGCGCCCCCGCCCGCAGATGTCCGACCACACCGACACCGTGTTTTACCATACCATCGGCGTCAAGATGATCCGCCTGCCGGTCATTGGCTTCGAGCTGACCACGTACCTGCCCACAATGATGGGCATCCTCATGCTGCTCATGATGCTGGACATCCCCAACCGGCTGGCGCTGCTGCTCATGCCACACCGGTGACCCCCCCCCCCCCCCTCCCCTTCCCCCCTCCACACCCCACACCCCACCCTCCTTGGAGACCCGGACCCCCACCCAGCCCTGCCGGGGGGCAAGTAGGGGTGCCAACGTGGTAGTGAGAGCAGTGCCAAACAGAATTCACTTAATGCCGTCAGAGGTCGAAGGTAGGCGAATTAATAGCAGACTACAGGGATACTTGCAATCGCTTGCGTGCAGGCCTACTTTGAAGGTCATGCTAAGGGTAATTCCTTTAGGAGCATGGGCACCCGTAGTGTCAGGCAATGGGAGTCGGGGTCAGCCACTGGGGGCTACCATAGCCACGAGGCGGAATGCGAGGTTGTGAGCTCCGGTGGCGCCGCATCCCGTGTGACACCCCGGGCGGGGATGCTTCTTCCTGCAGCCGCATGCGGGTGATCGCCAGCGACGAGTGGACGGGCGACGAGCCGCCCGGACCGGCCCGGGAGGCGAGGAAGCTGCTGGCAGTGGAGCGCGAGAACTACAAGGTGCTGGCTGCTGCCTCCGCCACAGCGCCCACCCGCCCCCACACGCGGCGAGCATCCAGGAGCAGTGCGTGGCGGGGCGCATCCCGCTGCCGAGCTGATGCGCGCATGCTGGCGGCCACTCGCGGGGCGTCATTTGCCCGTCTGCCCGTTGCGCCTGCAGATGCTGGGGAAGGCTGGTCTCGGGCGAGGGACCCTCATTCACGAGAGGCACTTCCCCGGCGGCAGCAGAGGCGTCGGCAACGGGTGAGTGGGCAGTAACGCCCTGCGCTGCCGCACCCGCCCCGTCTGCGGTGAGGGCCATGTATACGATATGATATGATGTATGTATGTATGTATGTATGTGTATCTGCCAGAAGTGGCAGATAGGAGCGAGGAAAGTCATCCAAAGGACCACTCGGAAGGAACACTCCAACGATACATTTCATTGTTGAGAAAGTAACCACGTAGCACGAGACTTAAGTAGCGACTGGAGGCCCCGTGGGGGTTGACTGTGCCGCGTGCTTGCCATCGCTGCTGTCTGGGCGTCGCAGGCGGGCGGGCGACTCCCTGCGCAGCCCCCTGCTGGCGCCGACAGCCTGGGCGGCGGCTGCGGAGACGGCGTCCCCCAGCGTGCTGGGCGCCCGCGCGCGGACCCCCGCCTCCTCCGCGGAGAGGCCGCCGCCGCAGGCCCGCCAGCCCGAGGACAACCCTCCGCTGCTGCAGGCCAACATCCCGCCCGGGCTGCGCGCCAGCAGGTACACTCACCGCTACATGCGTCACTGCCTGTGTCGACTCCCTCGCGAACAAGGAAAACCCCTCATAGCCTGGAAACGCATCAGAATACACTACGAAGACAGCAGAGAATGCCCAACTTTATGCAGCGCGAAACCGGTCCTTACTTTTGGGGACTCGGAAACCAAATCTCATGCCTCGGCACCCCGCCTCATCACTGATGGCCACCTCTTACGTGAATCCCTGCCAGCCCGGCTGTCAGGCCTGCAGGCAGCTGGGACCCGGAGGCCAACAATGGGCGGTCGGGTGCGTGCCCCCGCCCCCCCCCCCCCCCCCCCCTTACACACACACACACACACACACTCCTGCAACCCTCCTGTGGGAGGCCACCCTGCGCGCCATCCGCAAGGCCGACTCGCGCAACGTGCTGCCAACCAGCCTCTCTTTGCCCCTTGTGGCCGGACAGAACCGGCGCAGGCACAGTCAAGGCCGCACACGAGCATCCCGCGCAGATGGAGTGGGGAACTGGCGCGTGCCCCCCCCCCCAAGTTGGACATTTCATCTGGCCTGATGACACACTGCAAATGCGTGTCGTCGATTCGCTGACATGTATAAAAGGTGCCATAGTTTTGGTTGCCGTTCCCTATTGTACAACTAAAAGAAGCTCAAAATGGAGTTCATTTAGACCATTGCGCCATCTGCTCAGTCTCCGTCTGCGTAACTATTATTTGCAAAAACAATAGCGATGGCACATCCATATCGCTTGCAGCAGGACAACTGACCGCATCTGTAGCTTTCTGCGCTCACTGTGTGCCAGTCCCCCCGCCCCCCTGGGCTGCCTACTCCCATACTTTGCCCCGCGCACTGACGCTGCGCCTCAACCCCCCAGCAGCGGCAGAGCCAAGCCGGCAGCAGCGCCGCGTCCCAGGGTGCGCTGTCCACCAGCCTCGGGGCGTCGCCCAGCATGAGCCTGTGGTTCCAGGAGGCGCCGTCCGGCGGGGGGGTGGGCGACTTGGCGGGGATGGGCGCCCAGCCGGGCAGGAGGCAGCCTCCTAGCCTAGCCAGGCCCGAGGCACCCAGCCCCGCCCCCGCCCCCATGAGCCCGGTGAGAGAACCCCCCGACCCCCCCCCCCCCCCCCCACCGACTCCTGGCGGACTCCAGGCCAGCCCCACAGTCGCCTTCTTGGCTCCCCAAGTAGACCACCGCAGAGATCACCTACCGGCTGTAGGTCGGGTTTCGCTTCTACACCCCATCCACGAAAAATGGCAAAGCTTGTTTGGTGCCAAGGACATGTCGGAATGTTCGTGTTGTATTCGTGGTTTATTCTAAATTATGTCGACATTTTGACATCGTAACCTTTTCGCAGGAGAGAGAAGGGGAGGGGGTCCGCAGAGAGAGAGAGAGAGAGAGAGAGAGAGAGAGAGAGAGAGAGATGTGCGGTGATAAGCTGTGTCCTGCAACACTGCGTCATAAATTATGCCTTGTTGTTGTGGAGATTTTTGAACACTATCAGTGATTCCCTCGCCAATGCCGACCGGGGGGGGGGGGGGGGGGGGGGGGCGTCGAAAACGCTGACAGTGCGTGAGCCCTACATGCGTTGACAGAGTCCCTGCGCCACCGCCCCCGCCATCCCGCACCGCCTCACCCGCACCCCTGCGCGTGCCAGCAGGGCAGCCCCCTGAACGACATCGTCTCCAAGATCAAGCAGAAGAAGCGGAGCAACGCGGACCTCAAGTCGGTCATCAGCTTCCCGCCCAAGCTGTGACCCGCGACGCCGTGCCCCCACTTCCCTGGCAGCACTTCAGAGGACTAAACCCTAGATAAAACCCACAGAACCCTAATCCCCTAGTAGAACCCTCCAGGGGCTGCCAGCTGCAGTCCGCGTAGGTACCAGGTAGGTCGGTAGTAGGTAGGTAATGGCACATATATATGTATGCGGTTTCCCTGCGCCTCTCACGTGGTCGCCACACAAGCCGCGGATACATACTATGCGCACCAAAGGCCCTGTGCCTTCTCGGCATGCCGCTGTCTGGGGACCCGCCGGGCGGCCACCTCATCCGGACGGAGGCTGTCCCAACCACATCGTTTACAGCGAGTGTTTGTGTGTGTTGGGGTAGGGGGATGGGGGGGGGGGGGGGGGGGGGAGGTGGGGTCAGTCGTACAGGCACAGCATGCCCATCGACTGCGCCTCCCGGTACACCCAGTGCTCCAGCCCCGAGATGTGCACCGACTTCATCAGCGACGCGCGCTTGAAGTACTTCCCGCTGCCCTGCGCGGTGTAGCTGGGCGGGGGCGGCGGGGGCGGCCGTGTCAGTCCTGGCTGGTCGGCGGTGGGGTGGGGGCGCCCGGCAGGTAGGGGGGGGGGGCAAGGCAGGCGGCGCACCCGTAGAGGTCCACGCGCTTGCACAGCCCGGAGGACAGCACGTCCGAGGCAAACTTGAAGCCGCCCGCGGGGGTGCCGCGGCTCAGCTTGCGATCCTCCTTGTACTTCTGGTATATGCCCAGCTGAGCGAGAGAGAGGGGAGGGGGGGGGGGGGGAGGGGGAGGAAGGCGGCGCAGTTTTAGTGGTCAGGCCATTGCGGGGCCAAGGCGCGAGTCCGTCCACTGCCCCCCCCCCCCCCCCCCGCCCTTCTTTCCGACTGCATGGAGCGGAGAGTTGCGGAGGGAGAGGGGGGTCACTCACCCACAGCTTCTGCGACTCTGCGGGCGGGTTGGGCCACAGCAGGGGCATCCCCCGGAAGGTGTTGGCGGCCCAGTCCGCCGGCTTGCCAAACTCCATGAACTTGCTCGCGTCCTTCCACATGTAAAACCGGCTGGCGCGCTGCGGGGAGGACGGCGCGGGCAGGGCGTCAGCTGCTCTACCCTAGCCCACGCAGGCAACCAACCCCCTGCGCCGCCAGACGAGGGACGCTGCCGGGTCACATGCGGCCGCGCGGGGCACGGCGCCCACCTGCCCCTCCTGCCCGTAGTCCTTCTCGTTGCTCCGCATCTTCCAGTACATGACATCCGATTTGCCCCCCACGTCCTTCTTGAAACTGCACATCCAACATGGGAAAGGGGGGGGGGGGGGTGATGTGTGCTTGCCGCCCGGGGCGTCAACATGTTCATGGGGCAAGGCGCGCTGTGGGCGCTCCGCCAGGCGGGCCACCCACGCTTTCATCGGGGAGTTGTAGCGGAACACGGTGTCGTGCGCGTCGATCTCCGCGCCGCGCCCCTTCTTGATGACGTTGTCGCCCACTGCCACCACGGCGCAGCTCCCCAGCTCGCCGGGCTCGAGGTCGGGGAAGCGCGCAAGCAGCTCTTTGTTCTGGCGGGAGGCGGAGGGAGGACGGGCAGCATTCTCACCGAGGCAGCCATCAAGCATGCCGGCTCTACCAAGGGGGGGGGGGGGGGGGGGGGGGCATGGGGGCCACGCGGCAGGGCTCACATCCTGTGGGAAAGTTCCTTTGGCAAAAAGCTTCTTGAGGGGGTCGAGCGCCGGGTCTGCTGGGTGCGCGCCCTCAATGCCCTGCGAAATGCCCCTCTGCGTGTCAGCCGGGGGAGGGCAGGGGGGGGACTGCCCCCTTTTCCTTTAAGTCCCGTCCCGGGCTCTGTTCCAGCGGCGTACTCACCAAGTCCTCCCCCTTCACGTGGTACCGCTCAACGCACTCTCGCGTCCACAGCCCTGTATGCACACGTGGCGGCGGCGCGCGTCAGCGCCCCCGCCCCCGCCCACCCTGAGCTCATCCAGGGAAGCCCGCGGGAGCCGCCGTGCCGGGCAGGGCGCGCACCGCAGCGCCGCGGGTTGCTCTTCCAGCGGGCCAGGATGCCGTGAGCAAAGTTGGCGGTCTTCTCCTGCGGCGGGATGAATCGAGGCTGGGAGGCGGCCACAGCCAGCAGGTGCCTGCTCCTGCCTCGCCTGCCCCGCTTCGCCCGCTTGGCCGGGGCGCGCGGGGCAGGTTTCTCCTCCGGCACAGCAGGCCGCTCTTGCCCGGCCTCCTGCCCCTCCGCGGCGTGCTGTGCGTGCGCGTGCCCTCGGAGGTGCAGCCAGTTGCGTTCTGCCCCTGCTTCCTCGCCCGCTGCCGCGCCCAGGGGCGCTCCCCTCCGGCGGGCCCACCCGATCCAGCTGCTGGTAGTCCTCCCACCGCGCCCCGGGCGGCTCGGTGCCGGCCTGGTAGCTGCACATCTCTGGCGGAACACACAATGCAGCGAGGCGGCGGGCGCAGATATGGGCATCAGTCCAGCCAGGCAGGAAAGGTGCCCATAAATCCGCCACCAAAGGCGCAAGCAGACTACTACGTGCATCCAGGCCAGGTAGGTAACCAACGACGGCGAAGAATAAATGGGGAAGGGGGGGGGGGGGGGGGGGGGGGGCATCGTTTCGATTGTGGCGAAAGGGGTCGCCTCACCTGGGACGTGCGCCACGGGGCACTTGACGCAGTTAAGCACCTTGGTGGACGGTCCCCGGATGCGAACGGGCTGCACCTCCTCCAGGCGCCGTCTATTCGAGGAGGCCCGAAGGTCGCCGCGCCGCTCCACGCTTATCAGCCTGCGTCCCGTCAGGCGCCCCCAACAAGTCAACGCCGGTGCGCGCCGAGTGAAAGGGGGGGAGGGCGCTTGCCCCTGCCCGGCCCCGGTCCCACGCAAGCATAGAAGGGCTCTGCACACGCACACAGCGTCCTCGTCCAGCCGCCAGCCGCCCGCCCGTGCACCCGCCTCCTCCGCTGGGGCAGCGGCCCACGCTCCTCCCGCGGCGCCCCGCGTAGTCCCAAGGAGCAGCAGCACCGCGGGAAGCGAAAACAGCGCGCGCCCAGTGAGCATGGCGACAGCGCCACTGCGACACGGGTCATATACCAAGTTTGCGGGGGGTGGGATCACTGTCTACTGCCAGCTGCACGCAACCAGACGATCACCGCCAACTGTTGTGTCGTCAGCAGCGCGGCCATTTTCAAGCCGACTCGTCAACAGCGCGCACAGCCCCGCGTGGCTCGCATGCAGAACCGACTACCGCCGCGATATAATCCTTACAGGGTAGCGACCATTTGCATGAGCTGGTTGCAGAATCGCGTTGGTGTGAATTACAAAAGGGGCAGTTCCCCAGAATAATTAGAAAATCAACACAGCAAGCCGCCTAAAAGCGGCCCGCATCCCGCATAAGGCGGGATGGATGAGTGATGCGCACACGGTTCAGAGTCCGGGCCACGCGTGCACGTGTGTGTGTGTGCGTGATCCTCGGACGTGCTGTGCAGCTTCAGCAACGGGATGGCAGACGAATCTGCGCCGTTTGATGAGGCAGCAAGCGCGCTCTCGAGCGGCCACCAAGCTCAGGACCCCGAGGAAATCTCTTGCGAGCAAGGCCTCCTGGTGAGCCCGGGTGATGCACCGAGTGCCCCGCGATGAGAGGGCACCCCGATCCGCAGCCAAGCATGCGATACCACGCACTGTGCGGTGCACCCCCTTGCTCACCTCACCCACTGTGCCGAAGCCTATGCCCGTGTACTCCGACATATCCAGAATGTCTCGAAGAGGACCCTTCTGTCCGGGCTCCGTGTTGTGCCACGCCGCATCCCGCGCAGCCAACCCCCGTTGTATGTCGCCCAACAGGGAGCGCTCAAACCTATTCACAGCCGTGGCCCGGGGCACTGAAGTGTACTTGGCCCCGTACGCATAGTCTTGAACTCCAGCAGCGTGGACTTCAAGCTCCGGGGATCATAACTCCCGGTCACGACGTTGAACGCCGGAAGGGAGAGCTCTGCGTCCGGCACTAGGTCCTTGAGTTCATCTCTGGGTACGGTGTTGCCGAGAGGCACTGCCTGCTGGAACAAGTCATCCACCTCCCGCCGTACCGCGATACCTAGGTCGTGAACACAGTGATCGCGGAAGGCATCTGCGATGGCGTCATGTTGTACACCCCAGTGAGCGTCTCCAGGCGCCGGGAGGTTCATGAGCGGGGTAGAGGAGGTTCACGTACGGGGCCCTCTAGAGCTCCCATGACGCCCTGGTGGTCATCATGCCAGTTCTGTCCATAGTACTGGACCCATACTTTCTGTTGTACATATACAACATTTGTTGTATATATATATTCACATGAGCTAGCAGCAGAAGGCGATATTACGAAATCACCAAATGTACATATTATATATGTGTAATATATATGTATATATGTTGTACATATACTACACATCCTGACGGGGCACTACAAGCGATGATGATAATACTGTACGAAGATTTCCAGGCCATAGCCCGACATGCGCGAGGAGACCTTTTTTTAGTACGCGCGTACAGGAGGGGTCGACTCAGCGGACAGCGGTCGACTCAGCGGCTCTCGTGGTAGCGTCTCTGCTGCTTTTGGCGCGGTGGATTTCTTTTAGATTTGGATTACTGGCCTTCTGCTGTAGTTTATGGGAGTAGTCGAGTACCTGCTGTACTTCAATACGGCGGCTAGGCGGGTAGCACGGGTACCACGTGCGAGGTGGAAAAAATATGTGTTTCGGCTGGGGAAAGATGCCAGCTGGGCTTTGCATGTTGCCGCATCGCGGTTCGTTTCTCCTGATATATATTTGACTGCGATGAGGCGGGCCTCAACCGGCGGCCCGTGGACCACACTACCACATGACTGTACGAGATACTGTCCCAACACCCCTTATACGGTATGGCTCCGAGGCGTGCCGGGGAGTGGGAGGACCGGGAAGTCCGGGAAATATAGCGATACATGAAACTAACCCCTATGCCTGGAATCGTCCGCACTTGAGCCTCGAGATCGAGAGGAATGTATTGATCACCGGAAGCAACGGAAGACGTCGGTAACACACTGGATACAGGTCGCTACGAGTACGAGACTACGAGTAGAATAGTAGAAAGGATGGAGGCCCAATGATGAAATCTCGAATAAAGGTGCTGGTCTTGGGAGGATTCGATCTGATTTCCTCCAGCTCACGAAGGAAGCTCCGAAACCATGTGAGGACGATACGCCGGGTATATATCGGCAGAGAGAGGATGCCAGCTGGGCTTTGTTGCCGCAAGGCCGCATGTCGCGGTATCTACTGATGTGGCGACCACATATTCGTCCCGGAAACTTGCGGCCTGAACCGCCCTGACGATCATGACACCACAGTAGCCCCGAACACAGTACTGGTACTGTCCAAACACCTAGTGCGGGTTGATGTACTATTACTTACGTGAGCTAGCAGCAGAAGGCGATATCGGAAATCACCAAAATAAGGTTGATGTACTATACAATGTATGTTATTCACTCATCTCAAGACGAAAATCTCCAAGTAGTACTAGTACTGGTGTGAATCACAAAAAGGGCAGTTCCCCATAATTAGAAAATCAACACAGTACTGGTACGAGTGTAGATCTCGTGGGGGCTGCTACATCAGGTTATACTGCTGCTGCTGCTTTTTATGGTCGCGCTGTTTTCAGCAGTACATCAGGGCACCAGGTATCGGGTAATAATCCTTGGTACAGGGTACCAGTCGCAGCAGTACGAGCTACCTGTCCCGGGGGCGAAAAAGAAGAGTGCCAGCAGCACGTGCGCGCGTGGCTGGACTCCCGGCCGGCCGGGCACACGCATCGATCCCTCATCCACCCCGCCTCGTGTGGGGGAGGGGGGGGCGGGGGGGAGGGGCAGCTTCTTCATAAATAAGCGGTTTGAGTTGATCTTTTTGTTCTGCTTTAGCGGTGGATTTGTCGTATTATTTGCCTTTTTGTAATTATATTTCACATCACGATTAGTAATCCATAGCTGGCGCGTACCTAGCCGAGATAGACGCCTGATGCTGTGGCGGGTCTCCGGCCCGGAAGCGAAATCGCAATTGAGAAAGCTCTCGAAACCAATGCGAATCGACAACAGATGTTTACTTGCTTGGAGATTATTCCACCTCTTGACCACGACCTTCCTCGCGGGTTTCCTGCCGCGAATCCGGGACTATCACGAGTAGAAATCTGGTGCCATTGCACTTGTGGCCTATGTTGCTAATGTTGCTGCGAATACCAACAGGCCAGGATCCAGTGACATGGAGAAAGGAGCTTCTGCTGCAGCGGGAAAACAAACTGATGCACTGCTTGTTGTAGGGTATCCTACGGGTGATGGCGCAGATGTGGTTTTTCCTGCCTGACCCGGTGGCCTATGCCGTCAAGTACCAGACAAACGTGCAGTCCTCCTAATTTTGGCATCTCCTCATAGCGCTAGTTGCCGGACACGTCAAAGGGGGTGAAGCGTTCACCAGCGACGTGAGCTGATAATGCTGACTGAGGTTACATAGCCTCGTAGATTATATATCCACATACGGAACCCGGCCTTTGTTGTATCAACTGCATTCATCCCATCAACAGTCCCTTTGCCAGAATGCGAGAGGGAATGTCACAGACCTGCCTCCTTCATCGAGGACATTTGGCCCGTACGAGGTGCTCACCAGTGGGCGCTAAAATCACCCCACTGGCGAAGTGCTGGTCATGTGGCGGATCTACTCAGCCACCATGATGATATCTGGACCGCTGTGTGTTGCCCTACACTTGCACTTACCCACACACTACAGTCCGCGTTGATTATGCCTGGTCCAGAGCATCATGCCTTTTGCCCTGAGCCAGCACCTGAGTGCCAGAGCACGGCACGCATTACTAGTTTATTCCTGCTACCCATACACTTCCATTGGCAAGTATTAATATTGCGGCGCAAGCTGCACTGATGTGATGAAGTATGAACGTCCCCCCTTGCGGCACTGGGGTGTTACAGCCTCTAGTCATTTCGGAAACCACATCAGCGCCCGGATCCCATTGGTCCGGATCGCATCAAGTACTTGGCCAGCAATTTGTGTCTGCGAGTTGTCCATGCTGGAGGCGGGCGGGGGTTCCACTGCAGGGGTGTCACCGTTGAATCGATTGGCAATTATGGCTGTACTAACCCCACTGCCAACTTGTTTCACTACACGCTTGGTTAGTGCTCCAGTAATCCCTTCTAGACCACACACAACAATGGCAGTGTCCTGGCAGCACCAATCTGCTTGCTGCAATTCCACACCTGACATTGTAAATAAATGGTGACAAGAATTCACCTACACTAGTCCATCCTGCGTTCCTCTCGGGCTGTTCACACCGCAGATGGTCAGCCATCGCAGGCATTTGCCATACCAGCCAACTCTCTGTTGCATGCCATGGGACTAACCAGAAATGCACTACAATAGCATGCTATGGATAAAGTGGAGCATATATAAGAGTCCACGCGTTCATGGTACAACTAATTGCATGATGGGAATTGGGTCGGTTGTTTGGGAACACGCTGGGCTCTTGGGAGCGTAGGGTCAAAGCACAGAGGCCGAATCTTTACAGATCATGCCCACTGCACCTGCCACGCCATTGATTTATCAATGGGGGTGCCAGATGCATAAAAATTAAATAATACATATATATACAGGGTTTGGCATCCCTATTTATTCGAGCCTGTCACGGTGATAACTAGTTGTCACACCAACATCGTCTCCATTTTATTATAACTTATATCTGTTTGACGCCAAAAGCGGGGACAAAACAGCTTTGACCACTGCCTGAAGATCATTGGAATATATGGTCCGGGAGCGATGGGTGGCTGGGCGCAATAGTCGACACACACTTGAACGTGTGCATCGCAAACTTGTCACGGATGGAAGATGATGGCGCCTTCCGCAAAAGAACAAACTGGCGGTGCAGGGACCGAACACAGACCTGCAGCTCCTGCGCAGTGTACCCAAGGTGGTACAGCAGAGTGGGCGACATGGTTGGTTTGCCCAGGGTGAGCAGGGCGAGAAATACCGCTGAGGCAGCGACATGAGAGGGGAGGAAGTGGAGCATCCCGTAGTCTGTCAGAGAGATCTCGCCCAGGTACATGGCCAGAAACTCCGTCTTGGAATCAGCTTGAGCTGCGCGCAGGAAGCGTTTGGTAAAGGTCCGCACGGTGGGCACCGTCAGCTCGTAGTTGAGGACGCGGAGCATTTCCTTTTCGCACAGCAGCAGCTCCTCCTTCGAATAGGCGTGATCAGTGATGTAGCAAAACTCGTCGAGCTGCGGCGCGTAGATCTCCTCGTACTTGGAGGCAATTAGCGTCGCAGTGATCCCCACCAGCTGGAGCTTGCTCCGAAGCACGGGTGTCACCGATAGGTAACGATCAACATACGACACGGCAAGATGCAGGGTCTCGGGGACAAGCCGGTATTCCGACGCCACCTCTACCATCCAGTCGACCAGGATCGCTCGCATGGACGAAGATATGTCGCGCTGCACTGACTCCATGTAGCAGGTGGAGGGCCGCCGCCGGCGCTCGGACAACCGCAGGTTCTGATAAATACGCTCCACGCAGAAGGTGCAAGCCTGAGGGTCATCGTGTGAATCTGCATCGATGTCCATCACTGCCGGCGGCACGCTCCCGGGTCCGCCCCATAGTGTCTGCATGAGTGGGGGGGGGGGGGGGGGGGGGGGGGAGGAATTAACGAACCACGCCGAGGGGGGACTGTTCCGAGGGCCGTCGTCAGAAATAGACCCGCGGTCGCAGAGGGCGGGACCGCTCCGAAATAAACAAGGCATAATCACGCACCTTCTTGTCGGAATCCGACGGGGTGCCGTTGGTGATGTCGTGCAGAGCATTTCGCAGTTTCTTGCCTTCGCCCTGTTGCAGGCAGAGCGTCGCCACGGTCGGTGGTTATCGGCAACAGGGAACACGTCAAGAGCGCTGAGGTACTGCATGTACTGGTGTCAAGTACTGAAAACGGCAATGTAGAGGCGATGAATGGCGATGGCAGGCGTGGAGGGTATATGATTTCAGCGAGTGCTAGGCCGACGTGGGTGCAACTCGAAGGAATATGCAGGGGCGGGCGGACCTTGGTGATGTCAAGGCCTTCCGGGTCGTTCGCCCCTCGCTTGTTGGTGCCCGGCGAGGCTGACGCAGCGCCCAGCAATACGCGCTTATTGCTCGGCTCGGGTGTGGGAACCGCCAACAGCCGGGCGTCGTGCATTGCTGCACCCGCGCCGAAAGGGAAGTGGCAGAGCTGCGGCCCGGGAACAGGCTGAAGTGGTGATGGGTGGAGGACCTGGGCACCCATTCAAGTTGTCTAGCGGTTGCGCAGGGCAACAGCAGCCAGGCGGTGGGAGAGGAGCCGACCAAGCGGAAAATAAAACGACGAGAGTTCCGCCCCAAACCGAAATTAGCTCCAACAACGGCGTGATCGCGGCAGTCGCCTCTCGAGCGCGAGGTCAACCAATGTGCGCGTTGATGGGCGTTGTTGTGTCTGCCTGCCTGTTGGGGAGGCTGCGCCTTGAGTGGCTCGGAAGCCTGAACAAGAGTGGACTGCTACGCCTGGCCGCCGGTTATTTGACTGATAATGAATCACAGCGGAGCTTTGGACCCATTACCGAGCGCGCTGGCCAAGCAAAACCGAGTCGCTGAGGATGAATCCTTACCAGTAGTCGCTACCAGTACCGTAGTCGGCGGTGCTCGAAGTAGTGGTAGCGATGCGCAACGCCGCGCCAGCCGCTGCGCGCTACAGGCAAGTACTGTATGGGAAACTGGTACCGCCGATGGTCTCGAGTACCTGTTCTCGTACCGTCTTGGTCGTAATCATCCGCCTGATTCCCGTACCGGTGATCCTAAGTAAAATCAACACCCTAGTATACTACTGCAAAAAGGAGTACTGAAAAATCAAACTACTGCATACTGTTTACTGCATACTGTATACTGTGTACTGTAAAAGTAAACAACTGCTACAGGGTACGGGTACGCGCGGCATTATATATAATAACTGTAAATACGGTATTTGTGTAGCCACTATGTCAGCATCAGCAGTAGTAGCAGCATATAGTTTTGCAGAATGCTTCGGCAATCTGCTAGATGACTCGGAGCATCGCCTACCCAGGGCTTCCCGGAACTGGATTGCTGCCCAAACGGCCGTCGTACGCTGCAGGGGTTTCACTGGTGCCAGTCCTGTCCCGGGGGCGAAAATAAGAAACAGCATAAGAACGGACGTTTCCTGTAGCCTTTTCGGGTTATTTCTGGTCGCCTTTTGCGGCTAGCTAGCTCATTTTTTAACATATACTGTATAAATAAGGATATCATGTATCCCCCTCCATTGGCGGCCGTTTGACTGTACTGGTGCGAGTAATGTAGCGCGCCGTCAGTGGACAGTAGCAGTTTAACACACAGATACTAGAGCGCCGATGCATCAGATGCTGGCTGGTCAGATGGATGACTACAACGTACCTGTAGCGACCAGTAGTGGGTGGATTCGTTTCTGCCCTTTTTGTAATTCACACCTGTAGCGACCAGTATTGGTCGCGAAATTGCTGTTGTTTACTGCGGGTCTACGACTCATATACCGGCCGGGTTTAAACGTTACTGCTAGTACGGGTACAGGTGCATCAGGGAGCATCATCACATCATCGATCATCGTCAGCAGGCTCGGTGCAGCGCAGGGTCGTAGGTCGGTAGGTGTAGATTGTGATGACGACGAGGCGGGTGATGGCACACGACCACGGTACCATTTCTTGAATTTTGCAGCTAGCACATGTAATCATCATTCCTTCGAATATAGTAACGGATTTCAAATTAACTTGCAGACAACGTTCTGGGCGGGGTCGCGGCCGCGCGTGCAGCACGTGATGGTGCTCCTGCGCCTGCGTCGCGTCGCTCGTCGGCATGTGTTGCTATGACCATGGTCATTGGCTGCAAGCGTACTTGCCGCGGCTGATGGCGTAACCCGGGGCGGTGGTCCCCCCCTTGGTTTCATGTTCCCCTTTCGGTCTTTCTGCTCATTCCTTGGCTTCAGTGCTTCCCTTGACCCTTTGTTTCGTGGCAGCTTGGCGACTTCGTGGTTCCCTTGGCTCTTCCTTGGTTCTTGGCTCCCTTGCCTCCTGCTCGACCTTGGTTTCATGCGTATGTCTCTTTTGCTAGCAAACTTTCATAGTTGCTGCTGTTAGTTTTGTTTGTAGTGCGCATATGTAAAGCCATGATGTAAAAAAATTCAAGGTAACTAAAGGCAAGAAGATGATGATTAGCAGCCGAAAAGTGTGCATATGCTCAGTGACACGGAAATGGGCCGGGACTTATTGCGGCCGAGAGCCACAAAAGGGCGGGAGGGCGGGTAATCCTTAGTGCAGGCAGAAAGCCGTTTAGGGTTTAAACAAAACAAAGAGTGGTCCCACCTAGCGGACGATGATGGTACTATAGGATCCGGCGGGTATTTGTATTCTACAATAATGGTAATCACCTCGCAGTTGTTCTATAGGACCTTTCTGATTGTCCTTTTCTGGTGATTTCCTGATATCGCCTTCTGCTGCTAGCTCATGTTATTTTGATTACGAGGTGCGTCTATCTATGATGAGTATGTCTGTCTGTTTGTTTGTACCTCTGTCGCCGACTTTCGGAACGGTTTTGCATATTATTAGATAAATCAACAATGTATACGTTACAGATTCCGTCATAATTCCGTGGAGGCAAAATGACCGCCGCCGCGCTTCCAATACATGTTGACTACATGTACCGGTACGGGTACCGGTCGCAAGGTAAGGCCGCCGCCGGTCGTTGCCGTTCGTCAGGTCTACGGGGCGGGCATGACGCGAAGCGCCGAGCCCGCCGCGTGGACCGGACCCGGACGCCGGACGTTGTCGTTCGTCCGTCGCCGGACGCCGCACGACCGTTGGTCGTCCGCCTCGCCGCCGTCCGTTGACAGACGCCGGGCCCCGGGTCGGCGGGTCGGCGGACTCGGGGTTGTACGATGTAGCGACTACTACGATTGATCCTTGCCGCTCTCTAGATTATACACTCGTGCAACGGGTCTACTTGTGACCGATAAATTTGTCGAGTGCGGCATGCAAATTACCGTACTTTGCGGCATTAACATAATCACCATCACGGATTCACGGTTGCCCGTGCATGTGTGCGATTGCTTTGTGGCCGCCATGTCAAATTGGCGTGGCGCAAAGGCCGCGGGCAGCAAGTGTCGATAGCCACATACCCTAGGGATGGAGAAGTGAAAGGAATCCCCTAGAACACATCTATAAACATTTCAAAGGCCGGAAGTAGGCAAAGGATGTGAGCCACTTTGGTCTTATTCACGACTGTGGAGAAGGCATGGCGGCGCCCAACGAAGCGGGGGTGTTGCTGGGAATACTACGGAGGACCATCAGCCACCGGGGGGGGGGGGGGGGGTGCGAACAAAAGCGCGGCGGCGCGGTAATATGCAAAACGTAGTTTGGTCGATGTAGTGGTCGTTGATCACAGCAAAATTCCGGGCCCATCCACCCTCCTAACGCGTTTTGTCGAGGGGCGCGCCAACTGCGTTTGCGTCCGACGCGTCGCCCCTCCGCAAGGAGTGCGAGGTCCACACGAAGCCTTTGGGAAATTTTAAATTGAAATTGAAATTGATTACAACGTGCTAGTCTGCCGCTCTTCATCGCCCATACCGAGTTGTTCTTATTAGGGTATGCCATCTCTGCCGCTTTAGTTGGAACACATATAGTGTAAATATAGCTCAAGCTTTCGGCCATCCTCTTTCGCTTCCAAACCCCGCCTCCTTACATCACGTGATCATTAGCTGCGTTATGTCCGGATAACTACATGCCGTCGTCAGTACGAGTGACTACCGCTAATCGCATAATTGAGAAAGCTTCCTAATTACGAATACAGTACTCGACCTACGCCCGAGAAGAGTTTCGTGCACATCGGTAGTGCACCGGCACCGCGCAATCTTTAGTCGTTGTGATGCGTCTTGGCCCCATCTGCCGCCATCGCTGAAAATATCCCCTTGGTCGCGGCGATCTCCCTGTGATCTCCCCACCGCGTCAGTTGTGGCGGTCCGCCGGCCTCGGCCGTGGTCCGCCGATGGTACCTCACTCTCGCATGCATGAGCTCTTGCGGTAGGATCCCCAAGGGGGAATGGAGGGGGAAAGACGGGCACCTCTTCCCCCCCCCCCCCCCCCCCCCCCCCTTTGTCCGCGTCTCGTCGCTCCGTGGTCGGCAGGCTGGTCCTGCTCGCCCGCGCGCCGCTTGCCTCCGCAACACGCCTCGTCGCTATTGTAGCCGCCCGTCCAGGGTCTGACCGAGCTAGCCGCCAACAGACTCCTCCCGCTGCATGGCCGCGACTCCGTAAGAGCACTCCGGCTCATGTTTCATGAGTCGTCACCATGCCCGGCCTCTCCGCCCCTAAACGCCCGCCCCGCCTTTAAGTGCCGGGCTCCCGTCTCCTCGCGCTCGCCGCCCTCGCCCGTTCTCACGGGGCGGCAAAGTGTCTCCCGGGTGCTCCGATCGTGTCGACCGCATGGCGCCGCGGAACACTCCGCTGTACTAGGCCGGGATTGGGGTCATTCACACGCGGAGCACATAGAGAAGGGGGGGGGGGGGGGGGTCGCCAGATCTTCTGCATGTCGGTCGCGGGTCGTACCGAGGTACGAGAATACGATTTTATTTCAAACAACCCCCGCGAGTAGGCTGCCCCCGTCTAAGTCGTACACCCCCCACTCCCCACCAGTAGGCGCATCTCGGAGGAGCCGACGCAAGGCCGAGGTCGTAAATGAATTATTTTTAGCAGCCTCCCGTACATGGCTGCTGCCCGGCGGCGCCAGCGGCGCTACCGGCGGGACTACGAGTATTATTTGAAAACCTCCACATAGGGCTCCCTTGTCGTCGTCGCATGATCCAAGGACCCACCGCCGCCACCGGCCACCCAGCTCAGCCCCCTGCCGCACCCAGCCGGGCACGGGTCTTAGGGTTTACCATCGCCCACCGCGTGGAGGTGGGGGTGGTGCCGCTGGGCCTGCCGCACCCGGCGGGATCCTCCGCTGCAGGTGGGCCGCTACTTGGCGGAGGGCGCCGCCTTAGGGGAGGAGCGCGCGGGGGGGGGGGGGGCAAGGGGGGGGGGGGGGGAGTGGGGGGGGGGGGGGGGGGGGGGGGGTTGTTGACGCGGTTAACGGCTTCCTTGAGCCAATCAATTGCCAAGGGTGGCGGTGTTCGAGGAGAGGGGAGGGGTAGCGCCGTCGCCGGGGAGCGCAACGGTCGAGTTGTTGGCGGCCGAGAGAGCCCGGAACGTGGAGTCGCGGTAGGCGATGAAGTGGTGTAGGCGGGCTGTCAAAGCGGGCACGGCGGTGGCCGAGATTTAAAGGTGAGGGCAATCGAAGTGACGCCCTGGCGACCGGGTCGACCATCGTCGACTTATTGAAGCGAGCGCTCTAGCTCCGATATATCACCTCCAGCGGGGAGCTCCCATCCGACGCGCACCCCATGATGTGCGATGTCATCAGCACCGACCTCCTCCGCATCACTTTCCGCGCTATAACCTGTATGACCTTGCAAAAACTACCTGAATATTTTAAAACCGGTAGGCGGTTCGCGCCGTTGGTATATAGTGTAGGTGCACATGCGGCGACGCAACGTGCACGTCGCGCGGCCCATTATCCATGCTCTAGCCTCTAGCCAGCCTACGACTCTCAACCCCCCAACACCGCGACCGCCCGTAGCGCCAGCAATACCTCATTATGCGGCGATGGTGGATGGGTCGCAACCACTGCCGCGCATGCGGCGCGGTGCGGGATCCCCATATCGCGACCCCGCAGCAGCCGATCTGCGTGCCGCCTCCATCCACCAACCTCGCCCCGATGCCACGGGCTTGGTCGGACGAGTTCGGAAACAACGTACACTTTATAATACAGGTCTCATATTTTGACTAAGCTGGCTTTTGGCCTTCGTGGCGAATAGTGCCAACAAACCGCAAATCCGTGATGGGTTGTAGTCAATCGGGCGGCAGTCGCGAGGGTAGACCTCGCGGCTGCCGTCCCGGGACATCCACGCGCCCCCAGCCAGCTATGACCGCCCTATGTCCTCGAATGGGGCAGGGGGTA
This sequence comes from Tetraselmis striata, assembly GCA_006384855.1. Lineage (NCBI taxonomy): Eukaryota > Viridiplantae > Chlorophyta > Chlorodendrophyceae > Chlorodendrales > Chlorodendraceae > Tetraselmis > Tetraselmis striata. The sequence continues at coordinate 133,324 of VCJN01001821.1, forward strand.
GGCCTACGGAGTGGGCGGGGGCTGGTGGGCTGGCCGAGGGTGTGCTAGCGGGTGCATGGTGCGCCGCCCGCAGTAGTGCCGGGCGGGTACCGCGGGCGGCAACGACGCGGACCCCGCAGCGCAGGGGTGCGGACCGTGCGGGCCGATTACATTCGTACCGTAGTCGTAGTCGAAATGTCGTATGGTTACCGCGGGAAGTGATGTGGCGACTACCTTGACGCCCTTTCCACGTCTACCACCGACTATGGCGACATCCTTAGCGACGGCCTTGCCGTGTGTTCACCATTTATTTTCTACTCCCTTGGCGAGTCTCCTCCCGGCTGCCGTCGACGCCCGCAATGTCACTCTCTTCGTCAACTGAGAGAAGGCGGGCCATCGGAAACGTCGAGTTGGGTTCACCCCCCCCCCCCCCCCCCCTCTTCCCCCCCCCCCCCCCCCCCCCCCCCATCGAGCTTGACGCGCTAGAAAAAAGGAATTTGGTGTGGACTCGTGATATAGAAAGGCAGCAGGTTTACGCGAGAGAGTTTTGCGCTCATGAGAGGGTAGCGGGAGGATGACGACCCGGACAACATGTGGGTAGCCAGGCAGTCCCGCTCATGCCGACGGCTCCAATAATGCAGCGTCGTTTAGAAGACATGCCCGAAGGAGTGTCATGTAAACGTTGCTGCGTAGGGTCGGCACGGCGGAGAACCCAATCATTCGGCCTTGTCGGCCACTGAGGCCTCGGCCTTCGCCTTACTCGTGCTTGCGTCCTTGGCGGTGTCCTTGGCGAAGGCAGCTCGTGACGCTAGTGCCTCGCGCGCCGGGCGCGCGGTCGTGAAGTTGTCGCGGTTGCCGCCGGTCGTTGTCGCGGCGCGCATGTGGGGCCACAACCGAAACGGTGGCGAGCTGACGTTTTCGCCGCCCTAGCTCGCGGTGTTTGCGTCGCGGAGACACATTCCTTGTAGACCTCTATCCTCTCGGTGAACTCGGGCGACCCTAGGTTTTCGGTGCCGAGACGCAGGTAGCGCTCGCGGACGATGTCGAGGGCTAAGGTGTCATCGTTATTGTGCATCTGCGTGTCCCAATGCTTGCGAATGTGAACCAATTCCCGTCACCGACGGCCTCGCTCCATGCTGTGGACGACGGCCTCGAGTTAATTTTCAAGCGCGGGCGTAATGGTGACGGCAAACGGTGACTCCCGCCGCATCCAGTACCTTGCGCAATTCGACGGCCAAATCGGCAATGAAGACCCCGTAGCACGCGGCGTGGTATCACTCCGGTGAAGACGAAGGTTGCCAAGCATGTGCTCGAGCACGCGATCGATTGCGATGGGAAAGAGCCCCGGGCATCTCAGGCTCTCGGGTGCAAGCCGTTCTCGAACCCGGGTAAAGCTGTAGCGAGGGCGGTTTTAAATCAAGATAGCGGGATTCGATCGAGGGAGCGAAGGTCGCACGGACGTTTTGGTTCTTACCACCGGCGCGGGACTCGTTCCCACCCGGAATGGCGACTTTTTTCGCCGTCGGCAGCCGGCGGTATAGGAGTAAAGGAGTAGCGAAGAACTTCAAGAGCTGCCGCTAGGCTCCCGCACGACTTCGTAATTATTATGTAATACCATGTACTCCTCCTGAAATCTTATCAATAGTATGACACTGGTCTTTAGTCATTCCGTGACACACTCGTAATAAACTGCATCATGCGCATATCACTCATCGTCACAACTCTATATCCGCAGTGGGCTATTTTTGCATCTGCCTCTCTAGAAGCCCGACAATCTCGTTGCGGTCTGGCCTAATCCGTGATAGCGCGTGCGGCAGTGCCAATGAGCGGGCGCACGGCAGTGGGCGGCGAGGCGCGCGGCAGTGGGCGGGCGGAATAAATTATCTACATCCTGTTTCGGCCGGGACCGCGCCGCACGGCTGGCCCCATCACCGCCCCTGCCCCGGGCCGGCACTCCAGCCGCCGGCTTGGCGGCGGGCTGCTTGGCCTTCTTGGCCGGGGGCTCCGGGCTACTGCCCTCGTCGACGTTGTCGCCGGAGATGGCTTGCGTGGCGGCCAGGTTATTGGCCGGGTTGGTGTTGTGCTTGATGATGCCGCCCGCCCTCTTTTGCTGCTGCGCCAGCACGCCCATCAAGCCGTGGAGCTTTGGCGACGTAGCGGTGCCCGCCAACGGCAGCGTCACGACCTTGTTGAGATGAACACTCGAGACGATCGGAGTACCGCCAAACGTAGGGACTGGGCGGGGGTCTGACACAACAAATGCAAAAGTCAGTATGCGTGTTGATTGCTTGTCGCGGCGGCGGTGGCGGTGTAATCAAGCAAGTGCGAAAACAAACGCGACTCACTTGCGGCTTCCCAGTGCGGCGTCAACTCGCAGGCCTCGAGCTATCTAAGGAATCTGAGTGTCGCGTGGCCAGCATTCGTCAAAGACAGCGCTGACATCACTGCCTTGTCCTCAGCCGTTGGGGCACGATCGAAAAGTAAGGCAGCACGGGTCGGTCAACGCATGTGAAATTCTAATCCTCTACGCAGTCAAGTCACCCATTCGCCGACTCACTGTACCTTTCAGGGTGGACTCCATCGCCCGGCCCGTGGGATTATGGCATGGACCGTCGACGGAGGCGTTATGAACGCCAGTGCCCATGTCGAATTCCCTGGGGGAGGGGGGGGGGGGGGGCTATGGCACTGGGTTCAGGATCTGGGCACGCGTCGCGTCGGGTACCAACGAGGTAAAAATACAGCGAGACGACACCCTCATCGGACACTTGACAACCATGATGGAGGGTGCTGGGGGACGAGCAGCTACGGTACTGTCGGCGAGTGCGCGTCAGGTAGGCGCAGCCGCTTTCTAAAATAAACAAGTCCGGCGCCGCGCCTGGCTGGACGACTCGCGCTCCGCGCGAGTCGTCTTCTTATCATACACCAATCCACATAAGTCTTTGCACTTAGAAATCCGCCGGTGGTGGGTGGACGTATGCATGCGCTGTAAGACGACCGAAATTGAGCCCAATCGATGCACGCTAGCGATGCAATGCATGGCACGCACACAACACTTCCCGCGGTAGCCCGTACGACATTTCGCGATCCGAATAAGGTACGAATATTTTGTCCGCGCGCGCCGCGCCCCTGCGCCGAGGGATCCGCGTCGCGCCGCCCGAAACTGCGGGCGGCGAATCATGCATCCACTAGCACACCCCCGTCCAGCCCACCAGCTCCCGCTCACCCCGTAGCCCTACCTTCTGCCGCTTCGAGGACCCATGGCGATCACGGCTGGCTCGCTTGGGGCGCGTGTATGTCACAGGACGGCGGCCGCGAGGTCCACTCTCGCGACTGCCGCCCAACTGACCACCGACCCCCATCATGGATTCGTGTTTTGCTGACCCCATACGCCTTTAGGGCCAAAACCGCTCGGATGGATAGGCAGTTTAGACAATATATAAGGCATAAATAGTGTACGTTTTCCCCTAGCTGGCCCGACGGAGCATGTGCCATCGGTGCGAAGTTTATGGTTGGGGCGGCGCTCATATCGGTTGCTGCGGGGTCGCCGCGGAGATCCCGCAGCACGCCGCTTGCATGGCCGTAGCGGTCGCGACCCGCCCACCATCGCCGCATAAGGAGGCCCTTCTGGCGCTACGGGCGGTCGCGGTGTCGGTGGTTGACAGTCGTGGGCTTGCTAGAGGTTGGAGCATGGGCAATGGGCCCCGCTATGTGCGCGTCGCATTGCCACAAGTGCATACTGTACTAACGGCGCGAACCGCATATTGGATCTTTTAGTCGGGTAGTTTTCGCAATATCGTACGGGTTACCGCGGGAAGTGTTGTGCATTTCCGTGAGAGTGTGCCAGTAACCCCGTCGTCGTGATGGGGCCAATCATCCCACCAATTTCTAAGCTGCAAGATAAGCGCCGTTGACCGCGCCTCGCCGGGTGAAAGTAGCACACATTAAGTGTCTTCGATTCCATAGGTGCATGCTTATACCGCCCGCACCGTAAAATAACCGCGGGCTGGCCCCCCTCGACAGCAATGTCGCCCTTGCTGCACAGGTCTGCGCACATGTTGTCACACATGTCACCCGTCATCCAAGGGGAAAAGCCAAAAGGATGACGGGGTCCGCGCGACGTGGAGACCTATCCAAGGGGTCCTCGCGCCTTGGAGCTTGCGTGGAAGGGCACATTACATGCCCCCATCATGTGCCCCCACCCACAGTGAGTGAACAGATACCAGAACAGGGGGGGGGGGTAACTTTAACATGTCATAAACATTTCGACGTTGTATCAGATTGGGCTGTAAATTAGTGGGATGGAAAGCGCAAGTCACGGAATTTCCATCGCACTAATTTACAGCCCAATCCGATAAAAGTCCGAAATGTTATGAATTAAAACGTGATTGCAATATTACTGCTTCTTGCAGGACGAACAACCAGTTTGAGAATGTCGCATGCAGCCCGCTAGCTGACCATAGACTCCAAACCATGCGCCGCGCGGCAAGGGGTAGGTGGCCAACACATGTATCTCGGCGACAATGGGAGAAAAACGCGGTTCTTTACGTCCAAATGTCGGCGTGCCGTGCACTCAAACCTTTCACAGCCCGGCCGTGCAACACTTGTTACACTGGTAATGCCGCATAACGTGCGACGCGCGCGCCACGCGCGACGTCGCATTATTGGCCCTAGCACACCATGTGCACGCTCTTTCGTGGTTATCCTCGTAATGGCTGCAACGGCGTAGACTATGCGTGGGTTTACCGACTAGAAGCGACCAAACCCAAATCATACCCATAAAAACATGCAGAGACGTTTGTGGGCTGCTGTACATATTACATCATTATGTTACATAATCTAAATAATATCATATATATGAAGTAACTTGACAGTTGAATCAGCGATGCGTCGATTTTTCAGAAAATTTCAAAAGAACGGGTTCTATATCACTGGCCTACAGTTCCATGAATTGCATTGCCAGCGCTTTGAAGTACCAGCAGCGAGAGTTTGCATTGCCAGCGCTTAGAAGTAAGGACTCCTTACCAGTTTTTTTCCATTAATACCAGCAGCGAGTAGCGAATGCCAGTATCAGTCGTACCAGCATTTCTGGGGAACTGCCCTTTTTGTAATTCACACCAGCAGTAGAGAGTAGCGAGTACCAGTAGTAAGGCCGCTCGAGAGCGCGCTCGCTGCCTCATCAGACGGCGCAGATTCGTCTGCCATCCCGTTGCTGAAGCTGCACAGCACGTCCGAGGATCACCCACACACACACGTGCTCGCGTGGCCCGGACTCTGAATCGTGCGCGTATCACTCATCCATCCCGCCTCATGCGGGATGCGGGCGGCCGCTTTTAGGCGGCTTGTTGTGTTGATTTTCTAATTCTGGGGAACTGTCCTTTTTGTAATTCACACCAGTAGTAAGGATTACCAGCAAGTCCAGCAGCGAGCGTTCGCATTGCCAGCGCTTTGAAGGACTGTAGTCGCTACCAGAGTTTTTTTTTCCATTACCAGCATCAGCGAGTAGCGAGGACCAGTACCAGTACCTCCCAACCGTGAGATCGTAATCGGACGGCTGTGGAATTAAGGACCGTGGGCGGGCGGGTGGGCGGGACCGCGCGAGGCGGCGAGGGCGGGTGGATTATAGTACTTAATAGTACATGCCAGTAGATAAGCGCTTCAGTCATGCACCTATAGGCCCGATCCGTTGCACCAAACGGGTACCCGTACGGCAATAAAGCTCACCACCGAAAAATCGACGCTTCGCTGGATTACAATGTTTACATATAAATATAACAGCATAACATATTTTAGACTATGATATATATTTCGGTATTTTGATGTATTACTATATAGTATGTTAATACTGTAGTATATAACTGTAGTATATTATATACTGCAGATCGTAGCAATACTGTAGTGCGAGTACCCGGTTTGCTGCGTATCCGTAGCGTAATGTCCGCATAATTGTGTTCAGCCCTGAGCCATATCCCGTATGGCGACCGTATTTAGCGTGAAAATGAGGACACATGTGTCCTCATTTGACACAGACGTGCTCTAGGGTCGTACTTCGCTCGTAACTACCCCTTGACGGGAAAGGGTCCCGTAATGAGCTTGTAATTCGACGGTACGCGTCTGCATAAGGCCACTAAATAGTAATGAGACAAGCGACTGACGATCCCTATATGACGGGGCTGCCAAACGGCTTGTAGTGCCGCAATATGCCGGTTGGCACACGGTGCAGCAAAATTGTCGGCTTCTCCCAGCGACCAATCCCGAACCCAAATCCAGGTACTCAACCATCACCCACCCGCCGCCGGCATCACCGTGCGTTACCCACCATCCACGGTTCCTCGTCTCGTTAAGTATGGCCAACCAGCTGCTCGCATCGTACGACAATGTCCTAGGACAGCGTAAGACATGAAGTTCAGCCGTTACCTCGACCGGCCAATTGGTCGCGAGGGGGTGCATCCATCTCGAGCCGGGGCGGGTTTACAATCCGCAAGAGCGACACCAACATGTATACCTCTCGACAAGGAACAGACATGGCCGGGCATCCACACCGTTGCTGGGGCAGAGGCTCTCCGGAGCTGGAAGTTCTTCATCTTCGACACGCCGGACGGTACCCGGGTTTCTGATGGAGACCTGTTTAATAGCGAAGTCGACGGGACATGGCTCGCTGCCGGCACGGGATGAGCTGGCCCCTAGAAGTGTGCATCAAGAAGGACCCCCTATGGAAACCAAAAACTGATGGAAGGCATCGTCGGCCAGTTCAACTTGCTCACGGCAACGGCTCCTATGGCTTAGGTCATTGGATCTCAAGCTTTCCGGTCCTCATCTCCTCGGAACCATAAGGGGTGTCGGGACAGTACCTCGTACATTCCTATGGTGCGGTCTTCGGCCCGGTTCAGACCGGTATACAAGCTCTACAAAATCGGATGATGACATCCAAGTCCGATCGACACCTTTTTTGATATCTTAACACATGGGAAAAAGGGTGGGGAGTAAGAAGTGAGAAGTGGGTGATAAAATCCACTCTTTCCAAGGTGAGGAAGGGTGGGCACAGGCGCGGTGGCGGCGTGCGACTTGCGTAGGTCAGGCACGCGCTCCGCCGATGGGCCCATTCGGAAGACAGTCAGAAACCGCATCAACGCCGGGGGGCACCCAACCGTGGCCATTGGGCACCTTGCTGCGTCTCACAAGCTGCTAAGCCGCGAGACAATATATTGCGCGCGGAGGAAGGTGGTTTGGACATGCCGCGGTCGGCTCGTGCGGTTACAGAGACCCCTAGGTCCGCGCCACTTCGCGCGTGGCTTAATGCCTCACGAACTCGACCCTGCCACGAGTCCGTCTAGCTAGCAGCCAAGGCGGCAAGAGGCTCGCCGACATGGCTAGGTTTAGAGCTGTCGGGTCTAGGCAGTGTCAGGATAGCGCTCGTGCACCAAAATGGCTTCCGACATGGGGTGATATGAGTACGGGCGGCTTCAAGTTGCACATGTCGGCATCTGCCTACGCGGGCTTTTGGACTTTGTGCAGGTTGCGTTAGAGACAAGGAGCAGATGAGGATGGCTTAGAATCAATTACAGGTCTCAGGGCTCAACAGAGCCCATAGTACTAATAGCAAATGCACCTGCTTGCTATGGGCTCAGCAACTGAGGATGCTAGCTCGTGCACCTTGGCATTGCTGTATCCTAGTATACAAAGCTTGCTGAGCCTCCATTCTGGCGGCTCTTGTCTCTAATCCACTTTTGCTGAGATGGCGCCCAGAGTAGCATGACCATCTGAGGTCATTCTAGAGTGGGCATGTCGGCCACATGCCTGCTGATGGCTCTCTGGGAGCTGGGCTCCTGGGGGGAGCTCTCAGCTCCTTAATATATTACGCCATATATGGACTATACCTAAGTACTAGTGCCAAATATTGGCGCAACACATCCAGCTCCCAGTGGGCAGTGAAGTTTGCCTAACACTGCAGCTGGTGGTCTTACAGACAGATCAGTAGATCAGTAACAGACCAGTGTAATCTATTCCTACTCAACACGGGCATGGCCTTCATTGGAGATGTATGCGAGATGAATTGAAGAGCACGTCGCACGAGCCGGGCTGTGGCGTTCTTGCCTCACAGCTCAGAAGGGGCCTTTTCGTCAAGCTGGCATTGCCCGCCCCTACACATATGCAATTATCCCTCATCTTGGCGTCCGCGGTCACGGTCCGTGCATGTGGAGCCCCGAGGGAGGAGGGCGGTGGTACGGCCAGGCAAGATAGGCGCAACACAGCATCCTGCGATGGATGATGCCAACTTAAATGAATGTGTGAGTCTAGTAGCTGGCGGCTTCTTTGCAGTACCGGGAGGGGGGGGGGGGGGGGGGGGGGAAAGACGGGGGGGCTACCAACTGGGGATGAGAGGCCATTCATCTATGCATAAAGTGAAGGGTGAGATGTCCCCGCACGCTGTGCTGCGTTTGCGGGAGGCTCCATGTGTCCACCTCCCACGGCGCTAATTACCCCCCCCCCCCCCCCCTTGGCTCCGTCTCCGTCTCCGTCTGGCATGGCATGGCTTTCCCTAGAGATGGGACGGCGCCCGCGGGGAGGGCGCCGGGCTGCTGCCGCTGGGGCTGGGCTCGGGGTAAACCAGCGCATTATTGGGGCGCGGTCTGCCCCGCGGTGCCTTGTCCTCAGCCGCCTCCGCGACAGGCTCACCGCCGCTGTCACCGGCGGACGGGTTGATGGTCTGCTTGGCCGACATGGCGCGGCGGCGCCAGAGGCAGACGGCCACCAGCGCCGCAAGCACCAGTGCGACGCCCCCGCCCGCACAAATGGCGATGATCACGACAAGGCTGAGGCCGCCCGACGCAGGCTCGGGGGCCACCGTCTCCGGCAGGCGCGTGAACACCAGGCTCACGGGACCTGAAGATGCGAAGGGGCGGGTGCTGACGCCGGCCGCGGCGGCCACAATGCGGTCCACCTCGCTCTGCGGTAGCCGCGTCGTCCCAGGCGGGGGGAGCACGAGCACGTTGGCGCGCACACTGCCCTCCTCCACGCTGAACAGCACCACCTGCGCAGCGCCCGCAGTGTCAGCCCGCATGGAGGCATCCAGAGCATCGGGGCCGCTAGCCCCTGCACCGACTGGTGGCCGGCAGGTGGGCCATAATCGTGCATGGGGCGCATGGGGCAGCTGCAGTGGTTGGCATATTGAGTCTGCTCAAGAGCGGGCGATGGGCGGGGTGTGGCTGGGCCCACCTGTGACTCAAGGAGGCGAAGGACAGCGCCGAGGTAGGCTCGGAAGGCCGCCGCGACCTCGGTGAAGCCGTCCAGGTCAATGTCCTCCAGCAGGAAGGTGAACGCAACTGTCTCGACGCACTCGCAGGTGTCCACCCCCGGGCGCAGGATGGCCGTCCCGCTGCAGGCGCTGCACTGCTTGCCAGGGGGAGACGGGGCCAGCGGGGACGAGGGGGAGGGTGGGGAGAGCGGGCCGGGGGGCGGCGGGGAGGATGGGGTGGGAGGGGGGGTGGGGGGCGGCGGGACGCCCGGCGGGGGGCTTGGCGGCGAGGGCCCCGGGGGCGGGATGGGCGGAGGGGAGGGAGGGGGGCTTGGTGGCGGCGGTCTGGGCGGCGGGGACGGGGGGTTGGGCGGCGGGGGAGGGGGGCTCGGGGGGCTGGGCGGGCTGGGCGGCGGGGGCGGCGGCGGCGGCGGGCTGGGCCACCAGTAGGGTGGCGGGCTGGGCGGCGGGGACGGCGGCGGCGCGGGCGGCGGGCTGGGCTGGGGCGGAGGCGGCGCCACGACGTCAGGGATGAAGAAGCCATCAGGAGGCGGCGGGCTGGGCGGGGCTGGCGGCGGCACGATGGACTGCGGGAGCGTTGGGGGCGCGTTGGGCGGCGGGCTGGGCGGCTCGCCGGTGGGGTCGGGACACGCGGCCAGCCCGCCGTCCAGCATGAAGCCAAAGTAGACGTACGCAACGTACACGTTGGCCGCGCCCTCCGTCTGGTTTGTCGGCTCGCCCTCAAACACGTTGTCGCCTGCGTCGAGCACAATGCGCAGCTCGTTGCGCACCCGGTTGGGTTCCGCGCGCAGCGACAGCGGGTCCAGGTGCACGTACGGGTACGCGCGCTCCACACTCTGCCGCGCGTCCAGCCGCGGGCGCCCGGTGTCGTTGATGCGCAGCTGCCCGTTCCAGTAAATCTCGTGGCGGAAGCCGGCAGGCGCGTCAATCCAGCCCTCGTTCCACTCGCGGAACGACAGGCTCAGCCCGCCGTTGTACTCCACCTCCGACTCCTGGAACCCTGCACCCAGGCGCCATCACAACCACCCGGCGGCGACTGTCAGTCCTCCCGCATCAAGAGGGAATTCGCAGCCACCAGCTGTGACGGGATAGCAACAACACAGTTCGTCCATCCACTGCCACGAGTAGCGAAAGTGTAGCACTGGGCAGCGATTCGAGAGGGGCCGCACCGCTGACGTCGGTGATCTCGAGGCAGACAGAGCTGCCCCAGCGCGCCGTCTTGTCGCCGACCCAGACCCCCCAGCCGGCGGTGATGTCCGGGTAAAAGTCGCAAAACTCCACCTGCACGTCGTACTGATTGGCGTCAAACTCGCCGTCGGGGGTCTCGAGGACCTCGTCGCCGTCGTCCAGGTGCAGCGTGAGGTTGTTAACGCCCGCCATGTACGCGGCGTTGGGCAGCCCCAGCGGGACGGGGCCCATGGGGATAGGGCCGCGGATCTCGCCCAGCGGCAGCAGCGGCCGGGACTCGCTCTGCAGCCGCGTGATGCCGTTGAAGACAATGCCGTTGGTGTAGCCGGGCGGCGCGTCGCGCAGGGCGGTGGGATGCGTGTTGCCCTCGTAGTACCAGATGTGCACGCGGCCCTCCTCGTCGATGTCGCGCGGGTAGATGCACACAGGCGCAACCTGCACGCCAACACAGCACAATCGCACGAGGGGCGCGTGGCACATTCAGTCGGCATCTTCCCCCTGCCAACGACAACAGAGCGCATGGGTCGCCGAAATGGCGTGGCGACCTGAAGAAGCGGGTGGGCGAGGTCATGCGGTTGGCGCGCACCTGCGCCCAAGTGGCGGTCGCGGAGCCCAGGTGGATGCCTGGGCCGGCCTCGAGGTTGGGGCGGCAGCCGCACATGAGCGGGCCGCTGTCCTCCATGCAGAAGCGCAGCGTGATGGAGCGTTCGTTGTTGTCCACGCGCAGTTCGTTCACCACGCGGCGCAGGTAGTCCATCCGCAGCGAGAGGCTGTGCTCCAGCGCGTCCCACGTGGACGACGGCTCCAGCCGGATGTTCGTCTCGCGCTGCCGGATGGTATGGCTCACCAGACCCGCGCGAGTGTTCTCGTCCAGCACGTTGAACGTGCTGTCATACGTCCACCGGTTGTCGAACTGCCCCGCATCCTCCAGCCCACGATTCTCCTCCCAGTACGCCAGGTAAAAGTCCCGATCGCCGGAAACCTCGACGCCCTCTCTGATTCCGTAGTCGTCGCGCGTGAGGCAAACCGCGCCGCCCCACGGCACCACCTGCGCCGTGCCGACACGGGGGATTTATATGACAGCAGGACGTGTAAATGATACAAGCATGTTTGTTGCATCTGCGGAGTCAAATCATTGGATGCGTCAAGCCATGTCGGAAAATTAGTCGCTTTGATAAACAGCATTATACCATTGTAAGATTCGAAAGTAACCAAAATGCTGCGAGAGACCTTATTTGCACTTTCCAATGTTCCACGCCGAGGTGGATTAGCGACTGCGTCATGTTGGGTGCGGGAGCGCATGACTGGGAATTCGCGGGCATGCAGCCTCACAGTGGCGAGTCTCTGATGCGAACAGGGGGCCGAACCAGCATCAGGCGGATTGATATTACCTGTCGCCGGTTGCCGATTGTCACGTTCTCGCCGGCACGCAGGTCGGGTCCAAATCCGCAGAAGCGAAACACCAGGTTTAGCTCATTGTTGACACGATGCGGCTCGTCGTCAGGGCAAAAGCAAGCGGGCGCCTGTGCCAGCCGGCGACCGCCGACGAATGGCGGCGGCGGCGGGGGGGGAGGGGGCGCAGCCGGCGAGGGCGGGGGCGGTGACGGGCAGTCGCAGAAGCCGTCAAACACCCACCACGGCGTGGTGCCGTAGGGGTCCGTCCCGTTGTAGTGGTCGACGGGGTAGTCCATCCGCGGCTGGGCATCGATGTTGAGGCTGAGGGTGAGGTTGAGCAGCTCTACGCGCGGGGCGCCCAGGTCCAGCACCACTTCTATGCGCCGCTTGCCACGCGGGCCAATATATTCCCGGTTGGGCAAGGTTGCCTGTAGCACACCATCCACGTACACCTGCGGGGGGTGGGGGGGGGGGGGGGGGGGGGCACAAGGTGAAGGCACATGCGAGTTGTAAGCTTGTGGCGCTTACTGCTCGCTCCATACCATGAAACAAACGCCAGTAGCCACAGAGCAAATACTGTATTATACCACGAGGGCATAAAATCTGAGTCTGCAGGAGACCCGTGTCTCGGCAATCGAGCAAGAAGCCGCCCGATGATACAATAGCATAGTTGCTGCGGGCAGAGGGAGAGCCTGCGAAAATCTGGAGCTGCGAGGGGAGCGAGTGAATGGTGTGTGTGTTTTGTGAAGAGGGGGGGGGGGGGGGGGGGATCTGGCTCACCTCGTTGTCAAAGGCGGCTATTGGCAGGTTTCCAATGTTCTCCTCATCAAAGTGGAGGCGGATGCGGGTGTTGCTGGACGTGCTGTCAGGCTCCACGTCCTCCGAGCGGATGCAAAACTGCGCGTCCAGGCCGTCGCCAAACCAAAAAGGGCGGCTTTCGTTGCCCATCGCGACAAACCGAGACGTGATGTCCGGCGGCCAGCAGTACTTGAATGTGATGGCGAAGGTGTTGTTCTCGTTGGCCTCCTCCGTGGCGTTGTAGAAGTCCGCGTACGCAGTCAGCGTGTGCAGCTCCAGGTCCGCCCCAAGCGACAGCGGATGCAGGTCCGTCTCGGGCCAGTCAGTCTCATACACCAGCGTCTCGCCCGGGCGGATGATCGTAGCATTGGTGATGAGGAAGTTCCACTCGTCAAGATAGGCGCGCATGCGCGGGTGGTATGGGGTTCCGTATCCCGCGCTCACACCAGTTGCCTCGGCATCGCCGCCAAGCATGTTGAGAGTCTCGCGGTGCACCAGCGTTATGGGCAGCGTCCAGGAATCGGACTCGTAGTCTGTCTGATTGATGTGGTTGGGGTAAACGCAGTGGTCTGCTGTCCCCCACGGGACGAAGACGCCGCCGATGACTGCGCCGTCGCCGGCGTCCAGGTCTGGCCGGCAGCTACAAGGCACGCCGATGTCTTGCCAGCCGCAGTAGCGAACAAATACCGAGCCTGCAATGACCGGCGGGTTGGAGCCAGCGTCCAGCAGCAGCGTGATTTGCTGCACAGTATCCTCGAAGTGCTCCCCGGCAACGAGCCGCAGGTGCTCTTCCGTCGCAAGGTTCGCCGTGACCGTGGAGCGGACAAAGCCGGCAGGCAGCGGATCATACAGCAACTCTTCGGTGGCTAGAATCTGCGGGGGGGGCAATGCCAGCAGCAGCAGGAGGAGGACTTCAGGGAAAGCACTCTGCATGACCGTAGAAGAGTATTCATCAGCCGAGACAAGCACACCATGTATGGCCATGATGCTACTCTAGCTGCCCACCAACTAATAATCGAAACGACAGGTCAAATATCATTGTGGCTGCCCTGAGCACCGTGAATGCATGGGTGAAAAGAGCAACTATAGGCATATAATGGTCTGTGGTGCCACTGTCGAGTGTCCGTTCTGCGCGCCGTGACGCTGCAGTCCATATTATCTGGGAGTTGGCGCACCTTTGCTCCATCCAGCTCAATCCAGTTGCGCCGCGCGGGCACGGTGCTGATTCCGTCGTTCCGCTCGGCATAGGCAAAGGTGTACGCCAGGTAGTCCACCCCGCCAGACTCGCGGTTGCCTTCCACCACGTAGGCGTCCGCGCGTGTGAGGCACACATTTGAGCCCCACGGCACCTGCGGGTGGCGGCCGAGAGAGAGCGTTCAGCGGGGGGTGTCCATGAAACACAAGCCTTTTAGGTGTGCCATGCAGCACAGACACCCCACTGGCAGTCCGATGTAACAGGAAAGCAGCATACTATATACATCACTGCAAGGCAGGCACAAGGTGGGGGGGGGGGGGGGGGGGGGCAGTTGCCGGCAAAGGGGGGGGAGGTGTACCGTGTAGCCAGCGATTGTTACGGTGGCACCCGCGTTGTGGCCAAGGCGGTTGAGCACCAGGTCGTTACTGCCAGCGGAGACTTTCAGCGAGAGGTCGCTGGCAGCGCCTGCGCGGATGCGCACACGCAGCGTGGGGCTCACGCTGACATCGCCCACTGTGGCGTTGGCCAGCACGTTGAAGGTGTAGACCGAGTAGCCGAGGCTGTTGTCCACAGACAGGGTACCGGGCTCCAGCACTCCATTGATAACCTCAATAAAAGACTCGTCAAAGCCAGTGACAACCTCGCTGAAGGTGGCGGCCACTGTGACGCCGATGGGCAGGTAGTCTGTCACCACGCTGAGCGTCACACTGGGTGCAGCGTCAGTGTAGCTCAACGACAGCACGTTGGAGGCCGCTGAGGGCACAGTAGGATAGGACGCGTGCGCCGCGGCGCCAGCCGGCAGGCTCACATTGACTGTGCCAGACAAGATGGCAGGGTCAACCACAAAGGTGTACGGCCCCGCGCCCGATCCAGAGGGGCCGCTCAGAAGTGTGCCACCTTCAATGGCAATGTCGTCCGCGGCAAAGCCAGTCACGGGGACAGCAAAGGTGGCGGTGATTGGAATGGGCTGGTTGACGTAGGAAGTGACGAGTGGATCGGCAGGAGCGAGAGTCACGGTCACATCATCCACCGGCAGCGTGTTGGCTGACACTGTCGTCACATAGCTCTGCTGGAAGCCATCCGTGGACAACACAAAGAAATGGACATCCACTGACCGGCCGGGCGGGAGGCCCGTCATGCGCACCGAGGACGCCGTGAGCGCTGCAACGGCTGCCGAGCCGTACGAGACGCCAGCCGGGAAGGTCCGGGCTAGCACCTGAGCCACCGATGGCACAGTGGAGGCTGTGTTGCCGCCTGCTGGCGTTTCTGATGCCGCCCAGAAGAGCGTCCCCGCCTGGTTGGAAGTCACCCGCAGCGTGTACTCGTCCTCGATGATGTCCGTGGTGAGTAAGCTGCTGGTGAGGGGGCCAACGGCCCCAGGGAGGAGCCCGCTGATGCCCGCCATGCGGAAGTCCAAGCGCACCGGGGCACCCGCAGGGTTGGCGCCATCAAAGGGCACCGCGTACAGGTCGTAATTGGTGTAGGGCAGAACAGATGGGCAGACACTGCAAGCGAGGCCGCCGCCCACATCCAGATAGCTACGAAGGACCTGAGGGGACGCCAGTTGCAGATGGGACCTGAGTCAGCCCACCAGTGAAGGGCTGGCATTCCCATGCCCTGAGATGAATCAGAATGGTGTGGGAAGCAGACAACATCTAGCCCATCCCAGGACTAGCACCCCAGTCGGCCACATCCCAGCGCTTACCTGGCCATAGAAGAGGCCCTCCGCTGCCTCGCCACCAGCGCCATAGAATGTGTCGGGCTCGGCAATGCCGGGGATGGTGGGGCCACGGTAGCGCTCCTCGCGCCGTGTGCCGCAAGAGTCGTAATCAGTGTTCGCAATGTCAATGGAACCGAGGTACGGCGACGACAGCAGCGCCACGGAGCCGCACGCCAAACTGAGGCCGCCGCCGGCGCTAGCGCCGGCTAGCACCTGCGCTGCGCTAGGGGCTGGGTCGCCCCCAGGCACCACCACCCAGTACACGTGCCCCGCAGAGTCCAGCTGCACCGTGACGCTCACCGTGCTGCTGGTCACCTGCCCGACGACTGGGTACCCCTGCTGCAGCACCCTGCCCTGGATGAACCGCGGCCCCTCGCCAGCGGCAGCCCCCACAGCGCATGCCAGGAGCAGTGTGCATAGCGCTGGTGCCACGCCTCTGCCGTGGGCGCAACTAACGCGCCGGTGGCGCTTGGCCACCATCCGCCGCGCCGCCGATAGGCTACTCCAAGTGTGCGCTCGCTGCTGTGTGGCTGGCCTGTACTGCCCCTCAAACCCCCATAACTTTCGCGTTGCTCCGCCCAAAGTGTTGCTGGGGGCAGGCTTACAACCTGCGGGGCAATCGAGAATCACACGGTCAGGGCTGCGCCCTGCGTGCCGGCCTGTTCACCCAGCCACGTAGGAGATATGCCGCATAGTACCGCCGAGCCCTAGCCCCTACCCCCCCCCCCGCCCCGCCCCCCCTCCACTCCCCGGGCCTCGCCCGCAAACAAGCCTGACCTCAAGACCTGCCCCTCGGCACGATACCTGTATCTCACCCAGGTCACCCACCGTCGATCAATGCCGGAACCACGGAGCCCGCCGTTGTTTCGTTCCGGGAAGTGCATAGAGCACACAGCTAACATCGGCCTGGCTCGTGTCACGCATTGGGCGCGGCCTTGCAGCGTGTGCGATGAGGTGAGACAGTCGCGTGCTCACAACTCTGCCCGACCGCTGCATCCATCCCCCACCTGCCCGCCCTCGCTCAGTGCACTGCAGCTGAAATGTCAAGACCCGGCTACTGTCGTCAGCTGGTAGGTTCGCCTGGCAATTGCGAACTCCCGCCTGGCACTGGCTCGCTGTAGGTCGCTGGGGCGCGGGCGCGCGGTACCTGCCCCGGAGGGGCCGGGGGGGGGGGGGGGGGGGGGGGGGGGGCTACAACTGCGCCCGCGGCGCGCAAATACCTTGTTCTGCGTCCAACTACTGATGTACTCCGGGAACACAGGTGTTGCCTGGTGCGCCGCTGTTCTTCGTGTGGGACCGCTGCCCTGGGGAAAGTCACTAAGTGTGCATGAGATTCACGTGACAGACCCCTCCACTGTCGAGCGTGTGCAGCGTGGCTTCTGTGTGACAACTTACAGGCGCCCACCGAGGGTTCAATATGGGGGGATGGGCATGTCGGCCCGGGCGACGACATGCTGCAGGCATGGCGGCATCTCCTGTCATATCACCCCGATACGATGAGATACCCCGCGCGCGTACGGCGTGCTGCTTAGTAATTGATGGGTTTGGTTACAGCACGCAGGGTACAGTCGGATAAAGGTAAAGTACTACGGGCGGGCAGGGGGGCCGGGGGGGGGGGGGGGGCAAGCGCTCAGTAACCCTTAGGAGTACCTACTACCTTGGGTATAACTCTAGGTAGTCGTCGTCGCTGACCTCCGTCATACTCCATGGACTACATGCATCCCGTATTGCATGCATGCATGTAGCGCTACCTTGTAGCGACTGCTACGGCATGCCGAGCACGAGTATATGTTTTTTCGTCTTTATTTCGCCCCCGGACCCTGGATTTCGCCCCTGGCCAGGACCTCGGACAGGACTGGCAACACTGAACCACTGAAAACCTTGCAGCGTAGCGACCACGGTGGCGCTGAAGGGCCTGCAATTCAGGCAGGGTACTTTAGCATGAAGTCCCAACTTCAGCTGAATTCAGTTCAGCCTGAATACCTCCCGGAAATGGCATGAATACCCATGAAGTCCCCTTCATAAAAATACGAGTTTTAAGTCTGCGGCCCGGCTGTAGGACTGACTACCTCTGAATGTTCGGAATCCGTAGAGATATTGTTCCCTGCCGCCCATGAGGGTGTCCTACGTGGCGTAGCCGAAAATGGCCAGATGTGTGGCGGATAGTATTGAATAGCCCGTTTCAGTAGATTAGCTAGTATTGATGTGATAATTTGCAATACATGTACGGCCGGTGCTGCAAACGATTTGAATTCGTATCACAATATGTTATTATTGGCTTGGTATAATCCTTATGTTATCTTATTGGCGCTTGTTGACTTGTCGACCGATGCCGGACGCCACGATGCTGGAAGGAGATTCGCAAGGCACATCACACACTGCCACACCACTTTCGCCTCACCAACCATACACTCTTCCCTCACGATACCAACGAGTGATGTGGATGCTGCGGAGCCAGGCGCGGAGCCTGCAGTCGTGAACGCCGGCGAGGGTGGCGTTCCGGTGTCATTGGGAGGGGCTCAGCGCACGACCGCCAGCAGCAGCGCAGCGGCGGCATCACCCGGCGGCCGTGCCGCCGCCCGCCCCCATGCTAACGGCCGTGACTCATCCCAGTTCCCTACCGCGCCAATTTAGTCCGTGTCCCATACCGGCGGTCCCGTGGGTGTCACACATGTAACAATTTGTTCAACCGCACAAAAAAATGCCACTGCTCTGCGCCGCTGTTGGGGGGTGGGGGGGGAGGGGGGCTGCGGGGGGGAGGGGGGGCTGCGGGGGGGTCTTCAGGCCTGAATTCAGTCTGAATACCTGCATACTTGAACTGAATTTATAGACTCCAGGCTGAATTCAGGGCCTGAATTCAGCTTGAAGTCTGCTCAGCTGAATTCAGCTGAATTCAGTTCAGGCTGATCTGAATACCTCCAGGGGTACTTCAGCGCAACCCTGGTAGTGACCATCTACGACGTTCGCCGTAGCCCGCGGCCCGCGGCCATCGTACATCGGGTGGCGACTGTACGAGTGTACATTGATTTACACTCAACTCGCTGACACCCGTCAAACATCGCTCAAACGCCCGAGTTTTTCATCGTAACTCAAACCGCGTACTGACAACCCACCGGTCTCGACCTGGTGTGATTCCCATACTTTTCTCGGCACCCTGCTAGGCACCCGCGCGAGCGCAAGATGGGCCAACCGCGGCATGCGTGCCGAGATCGGCGCCTATTCTGGGGTATTTATTGTGGGGCGCGCAATAGGCGAGCTATGGGCGTCAGCTCTATTTTACGAGTCGTTTGGGTCTTGGGGAAGGTACCCGGCGGTGGCGGCACGGGGTCGGTGGGGCGCATCTCGCGGTCGGCCCATGAGGGATCGTCAATTGTACACGTATACATGTACATTTGCCCGCCGATATTTTCTTGACGGTCGAATCACCCACTCAACACGGTCTGAGCATGTCACAGAAGCTACATGGTGGTTTGGTGGACGAGTGTTGAGGTATAGATCACATTACAAGACCATTCGACTTGAATACGTATAACAGCCCGTAAGCCCCGGCAGTTGTGCAGAATGTGAAAATCCGCACTCGTCTAGGCGCCATTGCGCCCAATCACGACCCCAGCCAGCACAACTGCCTCAGTAGCCCCCTCTGGGTGCGCCCTGCACCGTATATGGACTTGATAGCAACAGAGGAGAGCGTCGAACGCCACTTGTAAAGACGTCCCAGTCTCGAGTGACATGGCGCGTGTCGCTTGGGAATCTGCGCGAAATGGCGAGTAATGATGCAAGTGCCGCCGCCCAGCCACCGTTTATCTCGCCGCCAACTAACCAGCGACGGAAACTGGTTTTAGCAGTCATATGCCAGGCTGGCTGATCGAAGGGACGAAAACCCATAAGCATGTGCTTAGAATTCTTAATTACTGTACACATGTACAGCTAACTGTACTGGCGTACAATGCAGGTAGTTCGGTATGCTAGTTGCGACACATGCGTACCAATAGCGACTACCAGTACATCAGTTACTCTCGACCACTTCATCGCATGCCCCCCCACCATAGACCCTCCTCCCTCTCGCCCTCGGCATGGGTGGACTACTCTTGGGACGACACCTCCGATCACTTCATGTCAAGTGTTCTTTCCATGTGGGCGCCATCCGTGAGGATACCCGTCCACCTCCCCTGCATGTCTGCACGGTCCATTCCCAAACCGGCCCACGGTGACTCATCTCCCTCTGAATGGCCAAAGCTGTTCGATCCACGATTTCGTCACCGCTAATCCGTTTGCGGTGCTCGCCCCTCTGGATGACCCACATTTAGACGGCGAGCCCTCGGGAGTGAGGGGGATCCCTGGACACCGGTACCTGCCAATTTGTACATGCAATGTGGTTGGTGGCGCGCGGGGTAGGGGTTGTTACCAAGCCCAAGCGTCGTGGCCTAGGGCGGCCGCTGCAATGGTCTATCCTAGGTGCGATTAATCGTCGACGCATGCATTGTCTTTATGGCGTGCCGGGGGACTAGGGGGGCTCGGGATGCCGCTCTAGCGTCGGCACATAATAATGTTGTTGCACGGCATAGGGTTCGGACACTAGTACGAAATAACCGCCGATGCTGCAAGTGGGAGCGGGCCGTACAAAAGCGGTTCAGGATTTAAAGAAGGGTGGTGGGAGACGGGAGTTTTGGAAGTAGTGGGCCGTGCTCTCTGCTCCAAAAGGGGCATGGTTCATTCGAGGCCACAAACGACCGCGGTCAATACGCGATCTGGTATCAGGGGTACTCCATATCGAGACGGGAGAAATCAATGCGTACTGGGCGCGACACTATCGGGAGTTGCTGCGTGACCCCCACCCCTAGCACAACGGGTTATTCCGACATTCCACATTCCATGCGGCGTGGGAACAAAGCCACGGTACATCGCCACCCATTGCCACCGCACTAAACGGGGTAAATGGGCCTATATGGCATGGGGGAACTAGTAAAGGCTCTTAGGCGTTTAAAAAATAGTGAGGCCCAGTGGGAATATGGGATTACTGCGGAGGCTTTCAATTGGCGATATACGCCCCGAATAGCCATTTTGGCGAGGCATATGCTATTGGTGGCCTCAATGGAATATGGGCTAAGAACTAGATCACCCAACAATGGCGTAGCTCGGCGATAGTATCAGTGCCCATAAAAGGCGACTAGACCGTAATGGGCAATTACAGGGGTATTTCAATTATGGGTGCGCGCCGCTATGAAACTCCTTATGACTGCAATTACTAGCCAACGCTTGCAAGACGCTTGCCAGGCTAAAGGGGCAATCCGCCGTTGGCAAGCGGGTTTTATGCGGAATGAGGCGGGGCCCATGCAAGTTGCCAGCTTGTTCGATATCTCGGCTCGTCGCCAAGCGGCAGGTCTACCCATGTATATTACGAGGAATTTGTTAACTTTCGGAAGGCATATATGACACCGTACCTCATGAGCTTTTATTCCTAAAACTACAAGCCATAGGAATCACGGGTCATATGCTCCTTCATTAAAACTCTACACATGGATAGTATGGTACAGGTTGACATGGGTGTCCCCGGGAACACTATCAGACCCCATACCCATAGAGCGTGGCCGCCGACAGGGGTGCCCCGCTTCCCCCATCCTATATAACATGTTCATTAACGACATATTCGATGGGGTAGAGCATATAGACAATGTGCGATGTACTAGGGTGTGATGTACTAGTGTGCACCGACACATTAGCGGCAATAAGGCAACCACTATACGGGTGCCAGGTCAGGTCGACGCTATTAGTATCACATGCCCGTTCTGTTAGGGTTACCACCATAACCTACTAGGCTCCCGCCCGACTTGGTAATTTTACTGTAATACCAAGTATTCATCCTGTAATCTTACCAGTAGTTTGACACTCGTCTGTAGTCATTCCGTGACGTACTCGTAATAAACTGCATCAGGCGCATATCACTCATCATCATGACTATACCTGGGCCATTGCCGGTATTCAATTAATAGTAATTTACTATTAATTACCGTTACCGGTATTTTACTAGTAAGAAATTGCCCCGAGCGCGCGGCGCGCACCGGGCCCCGCTGCGCGCCAGACACGCGCGATGCGATAGTGTTAGTTTGAGTAGCGACTACCGGTACTACACCCCTCCACATAAGTCCGGGTTTTGCATTTTCGATCGCAAAGCGCATGCATGGGCGAGGATAACGCCGGCTGCATGTGCATACATGCTAACTACAGTGGGAATAGTTCGGGCGAACGCCTATTGTGCGCTTTATACCCACCCGCGCGACAACACGACCATTTGTGGGCGCCCTTTCAAAAACGCGAAATCATTGCATGGTGCGTTGGCGCCAGAAAGTTGTGGGTTGCGCCAACCGTCCAAACCTATGGAAATAGCGGCACTCGTCGCACCAAACTCGGTGGATACGGCCCTTGGCATAAGTTGCACACACCGTGCGTGTAGGCCACTGAAAGCATGTCGCTATAGGCACGACGTGACACCCCAACGTCAAGTTGGCCACTGTGGGGAGCAGTTTTGGGGTGAAAATGCTGCTGTTTCTGTGGCGAACGCACGTAGGAGAGGCGCTCGATGGCCCCCTTGGCGTAGGGCAATGCTCTACTATGGGGGCGCGTGGTGGAATGCCAGTTGCGCCGTTTCGTGGGCGGGGTGGCGCGGTAGGGGCGTGGATTTTGATTAATATGAAATTCCTTGAAAAATGTTGTGGAAAATGGCATTTTGGCTGGTAGATGTGTGTATCGCTAGGAGGTGGCACATGCCAAGTGTTGGTGGTCCGTGGTCATCCACATACATAACGCTCTCGCGCAACTGAGTATGGGGCTTAGACACGCACTTGGCGCAAAGCCACGCGCCCGATGTGGGTGGGCACATGAGGCAGTGAGGGGCAACTTGGATGATCATCTTTGGGGATTTTTTCCGGAGGCCCAAAAAATCGATTTTGTGATTATGGAAGAGTGTTCCCGACGCAGAATTGAACGAGGAATTGCGTGATATTTTTAAAAAGTTTTTCTGAGCAAACCCTGAGAAGTTATAGCGTTTTGAAGCCAAGGGGGTGTTGCCGCGCGTGGCCGACACTGATGCCATGCCAGTATCGCAACGCGACATGCACTGGCCGCCGCCCACACGGCTGCACCCCAACCAAATGCACCCGAGCCCCTCGCCAATGTGTTTCCTCACGCGTTCATGGCCATCCCGCCGTTTGGTTGCCTATGCACGCGCGTCGGCGTGTGCGTGATACCGACCCCGGTTTTGGTGCAGTTGCAGGCGACGCCCATCCACGCACCAAGTGCAGCGTGATTCCCTAGTCAAAGGTCATTAAGCTTCGGTTTAAGCCACTCGTCATGCAGGTTTTATAAAGCCCTCTGAGATCCCAGGGTTTCATCTCATATACCCTACGTTCAGGTACCCTAGATTTGTGAAGTCTTGAGACTGCCGAAAAGGGACCCCAAACTTATGTGCAGGGGTGTAGTAAAGAGTGAAGTAAACTGCGCACTCCCGTCCTCCCGCCCAGCAGAGCTAGGCGCCACGTCAAGGGCAGGCGACTGTTTGTGCCACTAGCATGCGTCATGGCGGGCGAACATGCTAGCACGCACCCCGTCAGTACGCAGCCGATTGGCACAGCAGGTGCTAGGCCGCGGCATATATGTGCACTGCTGTGGTGGAGTAATCGCGTCAAGCCCTGCCTTCGGAGGGAGGTTGCTCTCCGCATCTTGACATGCTCGCCCGCCGCATGCCTTGTGGAGCGCACGAATATCGTCCGCATGCGAGTGGGCACCAAGACCCGCGCTTCTCTCAAACATGAGAATGTGATGAAGTTGTAGTATTGCTATGTGAATTTGCCATTGTTATAGAACTACGTCGATGATGTGCCGAACATGGTTGAGGATGCGCTAATTGATGTAGAGGCTAACGACCTGCTAGCTGAGCAGAGTCAAGCAACACCCCAAAAACCCATGGCTAGCACCCCCTGCTGATGATGCTATGATTATTTTTGACTGATGTACGCATGCATGTAGCGAGTAGATATGGTGTGCAACATGCACTGCATCAAGCCCTTTGGCTGTCATCGCCGATGTGTTTGTGAGTCAAACGTGCCAAAACACGAGCTCCAACAATATATTATATTATCCAGCAAAGCGTCGATTTTTCGGCGGTGAGCTTTATTGCGGTACTGTACGGGTACCCGTATAGTGCAGCGGATCGGGCCTGTAGGTGCATGACTAAAGCGCTTATCTACTGGTATGTACTACTAAGTACTATAATCCACCCACCCACCCGCCCACCCACGGTCCTTAATTACACAGCCGTCCGATTACGATCTCACGGTTGGAAGGCTATGAACGCGCAGCGCTCAGGGTCGGTACATGTCCTCGCTACTGGTGCTCGCTACTGGCTACTCGCTACTCGTACTGGCAAGAGTCGCTACTCGCTACTCGCTGCTAGTACTCGCTACTCGCCACAGGTACTCGCTACTCGCTGCTGGTAATGGTACGGTACTAAAAAAAATGGTAAATGACACCAAAAAATCGACGCATCGCTGATTCAACTGTCAAGTTTCTTCATATTACTCTTAATTAACACATGGGGTAATTTTTGATTTGGGAGTTTTAATTAATAGAAATTTACTATCAATTAAAATAAAAATAACATAAATTTCTAGGCCAAGGTATAATTATGACGCTATACATCACTCATCATTTCCAAGTAGGACTATTTTTACATCTGCCCTTAGAAGCCCGACAATCTCGTTGCGCTCTGACCGAATCCGCGATAGCGCGCGCGCGGCACACCCAGTGACCGGGCGCGCGGCAGTGGGCGGCAAGGCGTGCGGCAGTGGGCGGGCGGAATAAATTATTTACATCCGGTTTTGACCGGGACCGCCTCGGCGGCCGGCATGCTGCTCGCGGGTGGAGGCAGCGGCTACGGCGGCCCGGCGGCCGGCCCGCGACCCGAGCGCCCCACCGCCCGCCTTGGCCCCGGCACCACCCCGGCCCTCCAGCCGCCGGCTTGGCGGGTTGCTTGGCCTTCTTGGCCGGGGGCTCCGGGCTACCGCTCTCGTCGACGTCGACTGTCGACGTCGAGGGTGTGATACGGCAACTGCGAAAGTCAGTATGCGTCGTGTTGATTGCTTGTCGCTGCGGCTGTGGCTGTGTAATCGAACCAGTGGGAAAGCAAACGCGACTCACCTGCGGCTTCCAAGTGCGGCGTCACCTCGCAGACCTCGAGCTAGCGCCTAAGGAATCTGAGTGTCGCGCGGCCAGCATTCGTCAAAGATATCGCTGGCATCACTGCCTTGTCCCGAGCTGCAGGAGCAACATCAAAAAGTAACGCAGCACTACAGAGCGGTCAACGCCTGTGAAATTCTAATCCTCTACGCAGTCAAGTCACCCACCCGCCGACTCACTGTATCTTTCAGGGCGGACTCCAGCCCCCGGCTCGTGGGAGTATGGCATGGACCGTCGACGGAGGCTTTCTGAACGCCCGTGCCCATGTCGGAATTCGGGGGGGGGGGGGGGGGGGTATACCGCCCCCTACCTGCGCTGCATGGTCCACCCCTACGAATTACTTTGCACAAACCGCCATTACTTAATAGGAACCTAGCACAGCCAGGCTTATATGCCGGCTTTGGCGATCAACTTCTACGCACTTGCCGTCCCTCAGCCGCCGGACATGGGGGTTAAGCCGCCAGCCTCGGCAGTTGATTAGCCGGACTTGGCATCCCGTACCGTGTCCATGGCTTTGCAGCTCTGCCACCGGCACACGCCGAGTCCGGCGCCTGCTGCCGCCGGGTTGCGCACGCATGCACGGACGGCCCGGGAATAGATGATGGAGAGCGAGACATGCCGTCAGTGAGGTCGGGCGCAATGTCATTGGGTGGAGCACACGGACGTGTAACACTTGCACTTTGCGCGTACTGCTGGGTTACATCCAGGCGGTGTCACACTATGCAACCGGAAAGGCTGCGTTGCTACTGCAAACGATGCTAAGCCTCACTCGGTAGCAACCGCTGCCCCGTCTATCCCACCCGCGTTGGCGCCGCGCTGCCCCGGCCGCCGCGTTTTGGCGCCGCGCTGCCCCGGCCGCCACGCCTTGGCGCCGCGCTGCCCCGGCCGCCGCGCCTTGGCGCCGCGCTGCCCCGGCCGCCCCTCCTTGGCGCCGCGCTGCCCCGGCCGCCGCGCCTTGGAGCCGCGCTGTCCCGGCCGCCGCGCCTTGGCGCCGTGCTGCCCCGCCTATCCCACCCGCGTTGGCGCCGCGCTGCCCCGGCCGCCGCGCATTGGCGCCGCGCTGCCCCGGCCGCCGCGCCTTGGCGCCGCGCTGCCCCGGCCGCCGCGCATTGGCGCCGCGCTGCCCCGGCCGCCGCGCCTTGGCGCCGCGCTGCCCCGGCCGCCGCGCATTGGCGCCGCGCTGGGTATCAAGTCCTCCCCTCCCTGGTGAGCGCGTCCACCTGCGCCTTGCGCTCGGGGCCGTCCTCCTCCGTCACCACATTCTGCAACCCCCACCGCGTGACGAACCACGCAGCTCCTTGCAGGCGGTTGTACATCTGCCCAAGCACCGCCAGCTGCGACACCGAACGCACCACCGTTGGGGACGCGAGCTCCTTCTCGGTCATGATCGCCTTCACCCGGGCCTCCTCGAACAGCGGACCGGCGGTAAGAATGAAAAACGTTTCCATGTGGTGCAAGCAGTCCTCCATGACCCAGCCGGACTGCAATGTCACCTTGCCTGACCCTGCAGGCATGGAGGGGAATGCCGCCACGCCCACGCCCACGCCCACGCCCACGCCCACGCCCACGCCCGGGGGGGGGGGGGGGGGGGGGGGGTACCTTTCGACTTCTTGGACACCGCAAACGAAGGGCGCAACCCGCGTCCAAAGTTGCTGGGTATCATGACTAAAGCCTGGCGCCGGTCTTCCTGCTTCATAGCTCGGAATCCAATGTGCACGGTGACAAGTTTCCTCCTGAGTCCCTTCCCAAGCCAAAAAAAAACAGGTGGAACGGCGCGAGGGGCAAGAGGTTGACCATGCTGACATAGCCCAGGACCACAGGCACCTGGCACACGCCATGGCAGCCAGTGTTCTGCTTGGCCTCCTCCAGCCGGGTTGTGTTGAACGCACGCCGGGCAAGGTGCGTGATTCACTGGACTGATCATCGCCTTCAGGAACGGTTACCAAGCGAGCCTTCCCGTCCGCATCCACAGGGGGGTGCTCCTGGGCAGCCGCCATAGCCTCCACAACCTGCCACGCCGACCGGGCGGGTGCTTGTGATTCCATACAACCGCAGTTGAGTGGTGTCACCGGCACGCAGGCCGGGCCCACTCACCTCTGAACGCAGAAGGTCCACAATGTCACCGTCCTCGAAAACAGCGCGCCACTGGGTCGCTCCGCCGTAGTCCTCCAACACCCACTCGGTAACGACGCCGGTTATCACGCCGTAGTTCCATACTCCCCGGAACTTCGTGGCGATGACCTTCATGTAGAAGTCACCGGGATCGCCTTTCCGTATCACGCCCTCATCGGCAGCTTCCACGTCCGCCGGCGGCCACGCAGGCGCGTCGATGTCCATACCGTCTTCGCCAACGGGGTCCTCCCCCACGCCCATCACAGCGTCCTCCGAGACCGGCGCCAGCGGGCCGTTTCCGACGGCTGCAGCTACTCTTGCTGCCGCCCCTGCCGCTGCTGCTGCTGCTGCTCCTGCCGCCCTGCTGCTGCTGCTTGTAATAAGGCGGCCTTGCGGTGCAACTTAGCCGCACGCTTCAACGAGTGGCTACAGTTCAGGTACTTCCGGAAGTGCCGCTCTCGCGCCGTCCTTTCACTACTGCCCGTCACGATGCCTTGCCAGTGCTTGCATGTGTACACGCCATTCTTCGACACACTCGATATCCATCCCTCTCCCGGCATGCCTGCTGCCGCGCGCGCGCGCGCGCAGGGGGGGGGGTTGAGAGTTGGGGTGGATGTAGCCCACCACCGGCAGGGAGCACAGATGCGAGTGCGCGGCTGTCCGCGCTTGGTTCAGCGGTGAGCTGCGGTGACCGCCAGGCTACCCCGTACTTCATGCGCGTGCATGGATGTGCAGCGTTGTATGTGCAGGGATGTGCAGCGGATGTGCAGGGATGTGCAGCGAGTACGTGCAGTCGCATGTACTTAGCCCGGGTGCTCCGCGTCGGCGCGCGACACGCGAGCCCGCGTGCGCATATCAATTTGATAAAAAAAAGGAAACAACAGTAATTTAACCTATTTTGCGCCGTGGAATTCATTTTGCACCGTAGGGTTTGTTTATACCCTAGTTCCCGGGTTTACTATCAGTACTTAAGACTCACTGGTGATGTAGCTTGGGTTTGTAGACCTTGGGTGCAGTGCAGCATTCAACAGCATGAAGGCCAGCCGCGACGCATATCCAATGTTGGTTTTGGAGCATTTTGTCCAAAATGGGACAAGATGAGGCAATGAAATCAATATTTATTATGATTATTACATCCAGCGGCTAGCCACAAGACGTTGCTGATAGTTTATTCGTTGAGCATCCCCAACTCGAGCAAGTCCTTCTTCGTGGCTGCGTTAAACTTGACGACTCCGCCGGGTTTGCGTTGCGCTGGGGTGGTTGACATGACGTGGACGCAGTTGTTTCGTGGCTGGCTGATTTGCCACCCAGTTTGCGCATATGTCTTCACGACTTGCACGCTTTTCCCGTACCACTTCTTTCTGACCATGGTGCCGTCCTCGTTGA
The DNA here is from genome assembly GCA_006384855.1 of Tetraselmis striata. Taxonomy (NCBI): domain Eukaryota; kingdom Viridiplantae; phylum Chlorophyta; class Chlorodendrophyceae; order Chlorodendrales; family Chlorodendraceae; genus Tetraselmis; species Tetraselmis striata. The sequence goes on from VCJN01001821.1 coordinate 161,581, forward strand.
ACACCTCTCGACTTCCCGACGCGTCGTGGATGGCCTTCGCGTACGATAGGGGGACGGCTTCAGCAAGCTTCCAAGGAAGCGTCAGGCACTTCTCCCACCTTGTGTCAACTGGCTTCTTCCCTCCTTTTGTGTGCGCGTACAACCATAGGGGCATGAGGGGTTTGCCCTTTGCATCGGCATGGAAGGGCTCGTATACGGCCACGGTCAACGTGTCTTCGGTAGTCTCGCGCGACTTCACAAGCCCGATGACGAATCTCGACTCCCAATCACCAAGAGTTTCAGGACACTTGTCTTCCTCATGCACCTAACGATGACCAAGACCGCGAGCTATGTTAGTCCCGAGCGAGACGCCGCGCCATTTTTGTCCCAGCTGGGACAAAATAACAAGCAAGGTAGAAGAACCAAATTGTTTTGTCCCGTAAAGGACAAAAATGACAAACAATGGGACTCACATCGGAGACGTCGATGACAACGAGGTTCGAGCCCTTTGCATCGCTGGGCGATGTGTTGTCATGAAGCCTCTCCTTGGCGCCGGCGTGAACTCCCCGGAAGGCGCTGTCATCTTGAAGCACTTGAGCACGAACCTCGGCTTCCACGCGAGCGGCTTCGGCATTGTTGAGGTCTGCGTTGGTAGCCATCGTGTGACGTGCCTCAGCAGGCACGGTCTGCCCGTGCTCGCGCAAGAAGTCGTCAACTTCCTCTTTCCGTTGCGGCCAGAACCCGGAGAAAGCTGCCGAAGGAGCAGTTTGCATCTCATCCAAGTCGTCGAGCAGATTCTTCCAGCTCTCGCGCTCGACTGGGGAGAAGTGCCACTGGACCGCCAGGTCCGTGATGTACGACCTGGACCTTCTTGAAATCATCCAAGTACCTCTGGACCTTCACCGCGTCGGGCTTCTTTTTGTCGCAGAGAGCGTACAAAAGGGGCCGGCCCGCACGAATCTCGGGCGTCCCAGTTGGCGCGCTCTTCAAGATATGCACGGGCTCAGAAAGCGGTGTGTTGGACCACAAGGCGGTGCGCAACGAGCCGCCAGACGCGGCGGCGTCGTCACGGGTGAACTCGAATTTGTGCGGCTTACTGATGTCCTGAATGTGGTCTTGGAAATGGGGCCTTAACCACTCAGAGAAGTCGAGGGAGAATGAGAGCTCAGCAATCTCCGGAGTGGGCGAGAATGCCTTCGCCACCAAGTCAAGAAAGGCCTCGATTGTGTAGGCGGAGCTGCGAGATAGCGCAAGACTGATGCGGCTGAAGATCTGGTCAACCCGTTCGTGAGTGTGCCCGACAGGCAAGAAGACCAAATGAATGACGTCGCAGATGCCGATAGACACAAGCCAATTGCAGAGGGCCGCCACGTTCCTATTCTTGTTCTCCCTGACGGTGTTGTCCATCTGGATTCTGATGTACGGAATCTTTCTACCACGGTGTTGAATTTCCTGCATCGCAGACCAGATTTCATCAGTCCAGGGCTACCGGACAACCACGGCGAACCTATCGGGAGGCTAACGAGCTCACCTTCATGATCGTGATCCATATCAGAGTGCACGTCGTGGACGAATCGTGGGGGATGGTGTTGGTGTAGTAGTAGATGTCGTCCGGGCGGTATCCGTCGTACTTCACACAGGTGAGGTGGTACTTGAGGAGCATGTCGGGCTTCACAGTCTTGGGGATGCGAACCCAGTGAGGCAGCAGGGTCTTCGCGGAGTCCATGCTATCAATTTCGAAGAAGAAGAAGTTTCCATGGCCAAGGCGCGACTGGAAGACGGCGTTGTTCAGATCCCTTCGTTCCTGGCGCACTCTCTCGAGGTGTACCTTCTGCTCAGCTCTGACCTGACGCCTCACCAGCTGCTGATGTTGACGGTGCACTTGACGTTCCTCTGGCGTCATGTCCTTTGTGCAAATCTCGCGAGCTTGGTCTCTGAGTGCTTTGCCCGCCGCGCATATGGGACAGTGGCTGAATCGCTTCACCTTCGGCGTGGTGACATCCGGGAAGTCTTCCTTCCAAGTCCGGCGGAAAGTGTCGAAGGATGCGAGCTTCACTTCGCTCTCGGTAGCCAAATCTACAAAGGGGCAGGGGCATGATAGGTCGGTATACAAATAAGGTCTCATACTGCGAGACAGAAAAGTTCGGTCTAAAGTGGGTCGAAATAATTATATCGGTAGTGGGTGAATAATGCTGTAATCAGCATGGCGAAACAATCTGTCATCAGTGTGACGAAACGGTATGTCAGTAGTGGGACAAAACCGTCTCTCAGCAGTGGGACAAGACGTTCTCTCTGCAGGGGGACGATATCGGCTAATTATGTGGGAGAAATACTTTTGTGGTCGGTGGGACGAAACGGTATGCCATGAGCGGTGCGAAACGTTCTGTCATCAGTGGGACGAAATCGGTCCGGCGTCGGTGGGACTAAACGTTCTGGCGATAGCGGGACGAAACGGTTTGTCATCAGCGGGACGAAACGGTATGTCATCAGCGGGACGAAACGGTTTGTCATCAGTGGGACGAAACGGTCTGTCATCAGTGGGACAAAACGGTCTGCCATCAGCGGGACAAAACGATTTGTCATCAGCGGGACAAAACGGTTTGTCATCAGCGGGACGAAACGGTTTGTCATCAGCGGGACGAAACGGTTTGTCATCAGTGGGACGAAACGGTTTGTCATCAGTGGGACGAAACGGTTTGTCATCAGTGGGACAAAAACGGTGTGTAATTAGCGGGACGAAACGGTCTGTCATCAGTGGGACAAAACGGTCTGTCATCAGCGGGACAAAACGGTTTGTCATCAGCGGGACGAAACGGTTTGTCATCAGCGGGACGAAACGGTATGTCATCAGTGGGACAAAATGGGCCTCACCACGAAGAATGGCGTTGTCGTCCTCGGCCCACGACTTGTAGTAGTAGTAGACGCAAATCTTGGTCATCCAGGGAGGTAGGTGCTTCTTGAAGGTCTCGCTGTTTCCGTCATGAAAAGGCATGATCTCGACGTGACCGAGGTCATCCGAGAAGAAGTGCTCGAGAAACATGCGCACATGCTCCCTCGGTCCGGTCTGTCTGCTCTCGTATTGCTTGCGCTGCCTGATGTACGTGGGTTCGTTATCCACCACCGACCGCTGGATCACGAGACGTCTGTGTTTCGAGACCTGATGCAAGGCCTCCCACGCACGCCCACACGTGTAGATGGGGCCGCGATGATCGAAAGATCGCAAGTAGCCACCGTGATCGAACATGTAATCGAACTTGTCGGATGCCGACTCGTAGCCACCCCTGAGAACCTGAGCGAGCCGGTCAAAGGAGCGGTTCTGATTGCCCGAGTATACGGTCAACGCACGGTCCAACACGGCATCAACGAGGGCCTCTCCGCACTGTGTGTATAGCTTGTGCACGCACTTGCGCGAACAGCATGGCGACTGCTCGCTAGCCTCCTTGGCGAGCATGAGGCGGATACAATCGCGAGAGGTGCGCTTGCTGATCAGAGACGAGACCTTGCCATTATCGCTTTCGGCGACCTCATCGGAGCCCTTGCCCCACGTGTACTTCCTTTTCTCAGGCTCCTTACGATCACTCGCACGCGCGTCGCAATCACACGAGTACCCGCTGCGGCACGAACACGTCGGTAATGTAAGTGTAGTGTCCGACTCGCCGGATCCTGGAGAAGAGGCCATGCTTTCGACCGCCGCCATGCAGCGCGGGGCGAGAAGGGGGGGGCGGGGGGTGAAGGACTGTGATCTGTGGTGAGGAAGAGTGACGGCCGATGACCGTTCTCGGACGGGCCGTTGACCGGGGGGCATAATATCCAGCTACGGGTCAAAATAATTGATGACTCAAATACCGTGTTATTTCGTGCTTCTTTCGTATGTCGGAAATAGTTCTATACTAGTAAGTACACCCGAATCCAATCCAAGGAATATATCATCCCATGAAGGAATATTATTGCCACGCCACTGTACTCTCGTACCGTTATGACTCTCGAGTAGGGAATATTTTATCTTCCAGTAATAGTAATATATAGTCGCAGTAGTTAGCCCTGTATATTCGTCGCGGTGCAAAATACATGAACATGATGACGACGACGAGGTACACTATAGTGTGCGCACGCGCGCCGTTTGTCCAGCAGGGGTCAGAGCGGCGGCAGACAGAAACCACGTCATTTCCACCTCTCCCTCACCGCTTCCCACCAAGAAACCCGCTCATCTACCGCGTCAACCTACCTACCGCCAGAATGGCGCCGAAGAAGAACGAGCCTGCCAAGGACAAGGAAGACAAGGACGACGCCACCCCAGGTGAGTTGCGCGCGCGTGCAGTAGCTGCCTGCCTGCTCGACGCGTGATACGGCCAGATCTAGCGAGTTCGGTTAGGGTTCACTGTAGAAGCGGTGTAATCTAGGACCACTCGAGGTGTAGGCAGACGAGTGGCAGCGTACAGTAGCCGCCTGCCTGCTCGACGCGTGATGCGGCCAGATCTAGCGAGTTCGGTTAGGGTTCCCTGTAGAAGCGGTGTAATCTAGGACCGCTCGAGGTGTAGGCAGACGAGTGGGAATAGAAACCCAAACGAGACGAGCGGCGTCAGGGTCCTGCAGGGTAGTATTACGTCCCGTCGAGGCAGCTGCGGCAAGCAGTAAGGATGCTAATTGGTGGTGGGAGCGGGTGGGGTTGAAGAGCGGCCAGGGGGAACCTCTGCCTGTACTCCGCCGTAAGGAGTGGTTTAATATTAGTGTGAAGCGCAGTCTTTCAAGACATAACATTATTAAACCGCAGTACATAATGTATTGAAAATAGTTTTGTCATCAGTGGGACGAAACGGTTTGTCATCAGTGGGACGAAACGGTTTGTCATCAGTGGGACGAAACGGTTTGTCATCAGCGGGACGAAACGTTATGTCATCAGTGGGACGAAACGGTTTGTCATCAGTGGGACGAAACGGTTTGTCATCAGCGGGACGAAACGGTCTGTCATCAGCGGGACGAAACGGTTTGTCATCAGTGGGACGAAACGGTTTGTCATCAGTGGGACGAAACGGTTTGTCATCAGTGGGACAAAACGGTTTGTCATCAGCGGGACGAAACGCTTTGTCATCAGTGGGACGAAAGGGTTTGTCATCAGTGGGACGAAACGGTTTGTCATCAGCGGGACGAAACGGTTCTGTCATCAGCGGGACGAAACGGTTTGTCATCAGTGGGACGAAAGGGTTTGTCAACAGTGTAACGAAACGTTATGTCATCAGTGGGACGAAACGGTCTGTCATCAGTGGGACGAAACGGTTTGTCATCAGTGGGACGAAACGTTCTGTCATCAGTGGGACGAAAGGGTTTGTCATCAGTGGGACGAAACGGTTTGTCATCAGTGGGACGAAACGGTTTGTCATCAGTGGGACGAAACGGTTCTGTCATCAGCGGGACGAAACGATCTGACAGGGTATGATATTTGTAGGCCGAAGGTCCAAGCGGACATCGAAACCTACCGAGAAAGCAAAAGAATTCGATGCGCTCGGAGCGCTAGTAGGGAGAAAACACAAGGCGTCATCTTCTGTGCCAGAGCAGCCGGCGGCGAAGAAGAAAAGTGCAGCCTCAGCTTCTGCAGCTAGAGCCGGCGCTGAGGCATCAGGTAACCCCTGGAAACCGAGCCTTTTAGGAGGTAGGGTGACGGCTTACGGCACGCACTCGCAAGGAGAAAGATTGGCCGCCTTGCTTTTGAGGGACCGAATCAAGAGCGGTCAGGTCCTCTCAGATGCTCAAATGCAGACAGCGCGAAGGCTAATGGATTACGAAAAGCTCATGCAAGCTTACTATCAATCAGGTCCTTGCCTCTCCAATCACATGATTTTTGTGTGTGCACTGTGTCATATTGACATTGTTTGAAATCATGTGTGTTGACAGGTTCGAAAGGACGCGCACAAGAGCCAGTAGCGACTAAAGCTTCAAAGGAATCCAAGGGGAAAGAAAAGGTTTCAGAGACAATTGTGACTCCAGGTAATTGTGACTGAAAGTATCAATCCCTGCCTTTGTGAGTGCACTGTGTCACATTGACATTGTTTAAAATCATGTGTGTTGACAGGTTCGAAAGGACGTGCACATGAGCCAGTAGCGACTCAAGCTTCAAAGGAATCCAAGGGAAAATAAAAGGTTTCAGAGACGATTGTGACTCCAGGTAATTGTGACTGAAAGTATCAATCCCTGCCTTCTCACTCCCTTCGATTACTTTCTCGTCAATGAGTTATCTGACGTTCCAACAGGTCGTAAATTGGCGTAGGCAACAGCGTCGGAAGCAGCTGGTAAATCGGGATCCCCAGGTAAGAAAAATTACGCTTGGCTTTGATGGTGTATAGCGATACCGTTCAGTAGTTAATCGTGACGCCCACCGCAGGTGTGTTGAGTACTCTCTACTCATTCTTTACAGGTTCCCCGAATCAAGGCTCTTCTTTGTCTAAAGGCCCGCCTCAAGTACCGGAAACAGAGCCTGAGCCTGAAATAGAGCACACTGAGCCGGAGCCGGAGCCCGAGCCGGAGCCTGAAACAGAGCCCAATGAGCCCGAGCCAGAGCCTCGGCATGAGCCTGAAACTGAGCCCGCTCAGATGGAGCCCGAGCCGGAGCCCGAGCCGGAGCCCGAGCCCACCCGGCTTGACCCGGAGCCAGAGGCCGAGCTCGAGACTCCAGCGCCGACTACCGGGCAAGCGTCTGGTTCTGGAGCCTCTGGTTCTCGAGCCCCTGTTGCCGAGGCTCCGAGAAGGGTTCCTGAATTCCTCAGTATGTGCACGGATGAAGAGGTCTTCGGCACAGAGGAAGAACAGAGGCAACGGGCGGCGGAGAAGCGTAAGCAAGCTCTCGACATCACCGGCACTCCCGGACCCGAGAGGAAGACAAAGCTGATGACGGTCGCCTCTTACGACGACTTCTTTGACGAGAGGGACGGGTCCCAAGAAGATGACTCCTACAGCGACTTTACCTCAAGGAGCTGGACTATCCACTGGTTGAAGAACGCAAGTGCTGAGGTCGAGATCTATTTGTACATCGAATTGCACAAGGCGAGCCTGCTGACTGGCAAGGACTTTTTCGATGATCCGAAGGGGCCACTTCTCGCGTGTATCGGAAAGATCAAGGACGTCGAGCTGGACTCGGCCGGAAACTACGAGGTGAGTAAAGCTTATATGATGTCTGAATTCGTGTCAATGTCGTGTTTCAATAAGTATTAATATTCTTGTGCTTGTTACCGCAGATATCTCTTGAACCTTATCGCTTGACAGTGCACAAGGAGTTCAGGATCGATGTCAGCTTTGAGAGGTTGCTACTCCACGCGATCCAACCGCCACTCTCCTTCCAACCGCGGTTCCAGTCTTACTACGCATGGACTTTGGTCGAGCGCAATGTGCTGGCGCAGGCGCTGACAGGTTTCGCGTCGGGTCAGATTGACATCGATGACTTGGCCAACATTGACAAGGATTTTAAGAACGCGCTTCCATACGTCAACACGTTGGCCGTCCCGCCGGCCTTGAATGGCTTCAACAACACCGGTGCCGTCGACTGGATCTCTTACGGCCACCTCAGAGTCGAGATTGCTGATCCAGAGGTGAAGACATCTCACGGTGGCGACATCAACATGTTATACGCCGACAGAGTCAACCTCGTGGTCAACAAGGATACGGGGCTGCCTTACATTTTCAGCTTCATATCCGATAAGTTCGTCGCTCCGCCGCCGGAATTTGAATTCCGTTCCCCAAAGCTGCAAGACTGCAATATGGTGGCGCAAAGCTACAAGGTAAAAGCCTATCGCGACCTGTTGTACCTATCCGGATCAGATATGTGTAGTTACATATAAATCAATACACAATGCAACTTACTGACATCCATTTCTTGCATTTGTTATTCAGAGAAATCCTTCCCTGTCCGCCGAGAATTTCTCGGTGTCCTTTCCAGTAGTCCCTAAACAAGATTTTTTCTCCGATGAGTACGAGCCCCTCGCTCAGACCATGGCCAACTTCAAGGAGCTAGTCGCAGCACACGAAGGCGGGGAGAACCCGAGGTTGGCGGATTCAAATTCCTACAAGCCAGAGATCGACGTCATCGTCGAGTTTCTTCGCGCCCACGGCGCGCGTCAAGCCAACATCGACGGCAGCCACAGACGGGAGGCGAAGCGCATGGTGAAAGAAAACTACCCGGAAATCTACAACGCCAACAAAGGCATCCACCTCACGTCGACTAAGATGTACATCGGCCTCTCGCCGGAAGTCTGCCGCTACATGTCTATGAAGCTCAACGAGGCGGGTCAAACCGTCGTGGGAGACACGTCGATGCACAAACTCCTGGTGAGTGACCCATTCTCCCAAATTACTATTTAGCTAACCGTGGCAGCAAATAGGCGTAAAGTGTGACAAAAGTCGTTCTGTCGTTAGCGGGTTAAAAATATGTGACAGTGGGACGAAACGTTCTGTCATCAGCGGGACGAAACGGTCTGTCATCAGTGGGACGAAACGGTCTGTCATGAGTGGGACGAAACGGTTTGTCATCAGCGGGACGAAAGGGTTGGTCATCAGCGGGACGAAACGTTCTGTCATCAGTGGGACGAAACGGTTTGTCATCAGTGGGACGAAACGGTTTGTCATCAGTGGGACGAAACGGTGTGTCATCAGCGGGACGAAACGGTTTGTCATCAGCGGGACGAAACGGTCTGTCATCAGCGGGACGAAACGGTTTGTCATCAGTGGGACGAAACGGTCTGTCATCAGTGGGACGAAATGTTCTGTCATCAGCGGGACGAAATGTTCTGTCATCAGCGGGACGAAACGGTTTGTCATCGAGGTACAAGCGTTCGGAATTTTGAAATCGGTGCAATTGTTTCTGCATAACCTTCGCAGATGTTTCGAGAGCTGGTATGCAGAACAGGATGCAAATCGCCCCGGCTTTAGGGCACTTCCGCAAATCATGGTAGTGAAGGAGTTCAAGAAGTCTGAAGGTCTTCAAGTTGAACTTGAGAAGATCGGCATCAAAGATGAGAAGAGCAGCGAGTTCTCAAATTTGATTGACCTCTGCTCGCGCCCACAACGGTGAGCTGCGTACATGATGAAAATTTATCGTGTTGTTAATGCTGCTAGATTCTGACAAATGATTTGCGCAGTGTTTTTGAGCCCCTTGAGCAGATTTCTGAAGCCTACCGGCATGTGGACCTCGGGGTTCGAGGATGGGACGAAGCCAGAACCAAACTCGGAGACCTGTTTGTGTACTACCAGCAAGAACTCGATAGAGTCAAGCGTCTCAATTGCGGCAGGCAACTCACCCAGAAGGAAGTGAGCAAGGTTTACGAAGCAATTCGGAAGCCTATCAATACAATCCTCGATAACAAGAAGTACGGCTTCGGGAAAGACAGAGCTCACTTCCGAGTCGCCCTCATGGAGGTAAGTTGTGACCGACCCCAGTGTCTTAATCACATGGAATACTATCATTCATTCCTTTCTCCGTACTGAAGTTTGTTTTTCGACCCAGAATGTCGGCTTTGGACCCCATGCGCCCTGGCTAGACGACCCGTCTCTTGCCAAGCAGAGCGACAGCGCGGATCTCCCTGTGGGCCAGATGTACCTGGTGGTTGGACTGCTCATCCAAGGCGAGCACAGTGTGACCCCTTGCCTCTACGAGCTGGTGGATGACATAAAGCATGCCGGCGACAATGGCCCCATGGCTATTACGCACACCAACGCGGAGTGGCTCGCGATGATTGAGACCTGGAGGTTTCGCGATCTCTTGCGTCGAGCAAGCATCAAGCTCATGAATGCTATTGGCACGGCAAAGGGACACGGACATGAACTCCAACTGTTGACGCCGGACGAACCGGCCAGGAACTGGGGGAAATATCTCTCGGACCACATCATCGAAATGGATGCGGATGACAAAGTGTCGGATGAGCAAGCGGCCGCTCGCCTTGACGCCATCACCAAGTTCCGAGCCAAGGTTGATGACCTCGGCCCAACAGGCTTCCCTAGAAAGTTCCAGGATTTGTTCAAAGGTGCTCATCGCTCCGGTCCGTTGATGGTCTTGCTGACCCCTCCTGCCAGATGGGGGGACATGAAATCCGCCGATTGTCTCACACCACTACCGGTTCGAGAGCATATCGCGGCCACCAACACCACCATCAGGAGTGAGGCGTATCGCATCAAGAATCAGATGCCGGACTTGGTCATCTCCTTCTTCACAGAGTTTGCTCTTCTGGCATGTGCGCCGGAGCTTATCGCGGTTTCCGCTCCGAATGTTTCTAATGAGCTGTGGATATCGATGAAGGTAACTAAGATCTTGTGCAACCACAAATGCTCTTCTGAATTTTCGTTGTGAGCTATTAACCCGAATCTGTTTTCTAATACACACATGCCGGGGCACTTCCGGTGATGCCCAAGGGCGAAAATGTCGACAAGGATGAGGAGATTTGGTTAGACACGGAACTTTGCAAGACTTGCATTGTGGAGGGGAACTTCAAGGCTCCCGCGACAAAACAATTCGTCGCGGACGCCATGTCGGCAGTTCGTGCCAAAAAGGCAACAGTCTTCATTGCCGACGCGCTTTTCGGAGCTGGTTCGCACACATGGGACTCGAAGGATGCTGCGTGGGGTACGGACGACTTCAACGACGTGTTTGCTTTCGCCAGGCAAGACAACCCCCACAACCCCGGTGCGTACTAGATGACTGTGCTTTCATTTATCTCATTCCCGATTTACCCCCGCGCAGGCAGTTGAATATCCTGACTGGATCTTCTGACGTCCACACTGCTCTCGATGGGTGCCATTTCTTCATTCACCTCTCGGACCAGCAACTTGGATCCGCAATCACAGCCGTTCAAAAACAAGCTGAGGACCTCATCTATCACGTCCTGACTTGGGCCAAGGATTGCGGGATGAAGATGGGCAGCTCTCTGCGTCACGACGCTGAGTACTATCTCTACGTCAGGAAGCCCCCGCCAAGCATCATAGCTGACAACATCCGTTTCAATGATCCCCGAAGGTGAGATTTGATCCGTGGAAAATAGCCGGCTTGTATATTCTACTCGCTAAGCCGGTTGTGCCTTTCCAGGTTCTCTACATCCATCATGTTGGGTCACTTCAAAGACAGTTCGAAATTGAAGGACGAGAACAGACAGACGGTGAACAAGTACCAAAAGCCTATCGCTCTCTTCGCCAAGCACCTTAAGATGGCGGCAACAGACGGGACAACAATCGTCGACGTCACAGCCGGAACCGGGACAACCGCGGTGCGTGAGGGGTGCAACCCGGGTGAGTGTCTTAATGGGGTCAGCATAAAAAAATTAACGCCTTGTGCGGTTTGCCACGCCTTTTCCAGGTCGCTGCGGCCTTTTCCGTGTGGTGGGACCATATGGATCATAGCTACTCGTTCACACACAGGAACTTGAAGATGATCCTCATTGACAACCAGAAGACGCAAATCGCTGGGATGAAGTCCAGGATGACCTCATGGTTCAAAGAGAAGCCATGGGACGAGACTCAACAACTGCGTCCAAGTGACTTCGAGAAGTGGCCGGGTCTACCCCGTCCAATGACCGAGTTAGAGGAGCTGGAAGAGCGTGCAGCGGCGGAGAAGAGGAGGCAACAGGCAGCGGAGCGCCGAGGGGATTATGTGATCGAAGATGAGGATATGTAGTACAGTTCCGCAAAATTAGCCGCTCATATGTTTTGTCCCGGCTTTGACAGAGTTTCAGCCCCGGACGGCACAAACTACTTGGTAGCCATCACGGCCCCGCACTTCTTTTTGTCCCAATTTGGACAGAGTTTCAGCCCCCGATGGCGCAAACTTCTTGTAACCATCCCGTTTCCTTCACTCTTTTGATTTGTCCATGCTTGGACGGAATTGGTTTCCCCGACTTGGCACAAAATGAACCAACCGGCATTCATATTAGCTTTCAATCCCACAGCTGCCCCCAAACCCTAATTTAGACCTAACCACAATGCACCGCGTGCCTCGGGGCAAAATAGGTTACATTACTGTTAAACGAGAAATTCAGATAGTACTTTACAGGTTGAGCGAGATAGTCGCCGCTACTCGGTATGAAATCCACGTCCCTCGTCCGTCCCGTATCGTCCCCGTATGTCGTCGTTCGTCACCAGTAGGGCACATTTAGGTCACGTCCGAATCTCACAGTGGTACAAACGAGGTGAAATACAGCGAGACGTCGCCCTCATCGGACACTTGGCAACCATGATGGAGGGTGCTAGGGGACGAGCAGCTACGGTACCGTCTAGCGAGTGTGCGTCAGGTAGGCGCAGCCGCTTTCTAAAATAAACAAGTCCGGCGCCGCGCCTGGACGACTCACGCTCCGCGCGAGTCGCCTTAATATCTTACATATTATATCATTATGTTTCTTAGGCCATTCCGACAAAATGACCTGGTTTAGGTCACACCCCCCTCCATTTTGAGCCCCCCCCTCCGGTTTGTTTGTAAGGATTTTCTAGTACTTTATGTACTGCAGCACACTATGTAATCCATTTTGACATGTGACATGCACTTCCAACAACAACGCGATGCACCATGCCTCTCTCCCACCCCAACGGCCTATGGTAAGCCACTAACATGCGACGGGGGGTGGGAAATATTTGAGAGAACAAGCGTTGAGTAGTGCCCCGACATCCCAGCAGAGGGCACCTGGCGGTGCAACGGGCTTGGTGCGGCTGTTGCAATGCTTGCTGGTTTTGGATACAAGCTCTTTAGTTGAGAGTCGTCCCTGCAACTAACGCATGAGCGGTCGTGCGGTGCGCTGCGGTGGCAGTTCCATCACTCCATGTACGGAATTCTTGGTTTCGCAGCAAATTCAGCGTGCAACACGCATCGCCGCTTGTTGCCGCCGAGATGTTGCCCCGCCAGCCCTTTGCACATGCCGACAGCATAACCACTGGCTGATGTCCCGGCGACGCAGCGGCCGTGCGGTGCTCTGCGGCGACGGTTTTAGCACTGGTTTTGGAGGATTGTTTGGTGCGGCGTTGTTCCCGGCGAGCATTCCGTGTGTGGGGGCCCTAGCTTCCTCCCCAAACTGTTTATATGTGCTGGTATATAGTCATATATATAGTCTACCGACCCCCAGCGATAGGACAGATTCTGCGCACTTTTGGGTTGGTGGTATACATGCACTGCCATATTGTGCGGTAAATACTGCGGTGTATGCTACGGAGCCGCCGCAAATACATAATCGGCTGGCGATCGCAACGTTTCGAGCTGCAAATCATACCATGTGCTGGCTATATATGGTCCACTATGCCACCACGATTTGAGCTGGAATAGCCACCATATTGGCCAGCGTCCGGGCGTTGCGGCGACAGTTTTAGCACTGGTTTCGGAGCATTATCTGGAGCTGCGTTGTTCCGGGGAGCACTCCGTGTGTGGGGGCCCTAGCTTCCCCCCCGCCCAAACTGATTGTATGTGCTGATATGTAGTCATATATATAGTCTACCGATCCCTAGCGCGAGAACAGATTCTGCGCACTTTTGGGTTGTGGTATGCATGCACTGCCATATTCCGCTGAACACTGCGGTGTACGGAGTGGCAGCAAACATATACTCGGATAACAATCGCCATGTTCCGAGCTGCAAATCATACCATGTGCTGGCTATATACATGGTCCACTATGCCACCATGATTTGAGCCGGAATAGCCACCATATTGGCCAGCGTCCGGGCGTTGCGGAGACGATTTCAGCACTGGTTTCGGAGCATTATTTGTTGCTGCGTTGTTCCGGGGAGCACTCCGTGTGTGGGGGGCCTACCTTCCACCCTGGTTTGTTCGTTTGGTTTGTTTGTGCTCCACCCAACTGATTGTATGTGCTGATATGTAGTCATATTATATATAGTCTACCGATCCCTAGCGCGAGAACAGATTCTGTGCACTTTTGGGTTGGTGGTATACATATATGCACTGCCATGTTGCGCGGTAAACACTGCGGTGTATGCTACGGAGCGGCCGCAAAGACATAATCGGATAGCAATCGCCACGTTTCGAGCTGCAAATCATACCATATGCTGGCTATATATGGACCACTTTGCCACCATGATTCGAGCCGGAATAGCCACCATATTGGCCAGCGTCCGGGCGTTGCGGCGACAGTTTCAGCATTATTTGTTGCTGCGTTGTTCCCGGCGAGCATTCCGTGTGTGGGGGCCCGAGCTTCCTCCCCAAACTGATTATATGTGCTGGTATATAGTCATATATATAGTCTACCGATCCCCAGCGATAGGACAGATTCTGCGCACTTTTGGGTTGGTGGTATACATGCACTGCCATATTGTATGGTAAACATTGCTATGTATGCTACGGAGCGGCCGCAAATACATAATCGGCTGGCGATCGCCACGTTTCGAGCTGCAAATCATACCATGTCCTGGCTATATATGGTCCACTATGCCACCATGATTTGAGCTGGAATAGCCACCATATTGGCCAGCGTCCGGGCGTTGCGGCGACAGTTTTAGCACTGGTTTCGGAGCATTATCTGGAGCTGCGTTGTTCCGGGGAGCACTCCGTGTGTGGGGGCCCTAGCTTCCCCCCGCCCAAACTGATTGTATGTGCTGATATGTAGTCATATATATAGTCTACCGATCCCTAGCGCGAGAACAGATGCTGCGCACTTTTGGGTTGGTGGTATGCATGCACTGCCATATTCCGCTGAACACTGCGGTGTACGGAGTGGCAGCAAATACATAATCGGATA